>CAVNYN010208437.1:0-10730 GCA_963692815.1 Nyctanthes arbor-tristis | reverse complement strand
GATAATGAACTTTTAAGTTTAGTATTGGAAGCATATTTCACCAGGATTTTTAGTTCTATTATCATCAAATAAGAACGAAGCCTCACCAGCATTATTTCAACAGCTTTTGACAACCCTACAAGCCTTGGAAGACGTTGTGTGCCTTGACAAAGAAGCATACTTATTATATTGGATGTGTTAATTGAAATTAAAAAATTTCTCTTTTCATCACATTAGATATGTGACCAGGAATGTAAATAGTAATCCTACCTCCAGCTCCAGGAATAACACCAAGACTGAGTTCTGGCAGACCAAGCTGTGCCTTAGGTACAGCAATGCGTGCATGGCAACACTGTATAAAGTAATATCATTATAAACTGAGGGAAAACTTCTTATGTAATATGGGAAGCGATCATTACGCAAGAGGTTCACATACCAGAGCCAATTCTAAGCCACCTCCAAGTGCAAGTCCTGGTATGGCAGCAACAGTAGGCTTCTTTGCGTCTGATGAAGACAAGAAGTAAGCCGCGTGCATTTTCAATAAGCAAAAAAATTGAAGACCAGTCAAGAAGGACCTTCTATTACGTTGACAAGGAGATCAACAGACACACTGGGTAAGATAGAAAGATCTCCTGCACGAAGAACAAAAATAACGAACTTCAGAGCATTCAGTTCATCATCTACAAACACAACCAAATGGAACATGCAGATATATTGCACATACCAGTTTTATGTACCATTTCAAAGACATTAATGTCAAAGCCACCAGAGAATTTCCCACCATCGCCTTCACGTGGAAGTAAACGAAAAAATAATAATATGTTGTTAGTTGTAGGAAGCACAAAATAAAAAATAAAAAAAATCTCCAACTACAGAAGACGAAGCTGATGGCTTTCACATTTAAAGAAATCAATAAAATAAGGAACAGTAAGCCAGTATTATTTGCATAATCATATACCATGAAAATATTTTGACTTCAAATGAATGGAAAATATTGTGACATTCGTTGCCAAGGCTGAAATCCACTTTTAGAGTTGTGCTGATCTTTAATCAGCACTCTACTAGCAAACCATGCCTCAAACGAATTGTAATACCAAATTCGAAAGTTCTCTTTTACCGAACCAGTATTGGAGAACTCCAAACAAGCAGCAGTACACTTTGCTATGTTTTGGATTATTATCATAATCAACATAAATAATCAGTTTTTAACTCCCGGGAAATAGAAAATAACCTCCCCTGCCTAGTTCTGTAATTCACCGATATTAAACATGAGTACTGATATAAGTACACTCCTGTTGATTTCTTTAGTTACTCTTTGGAACATGAAACTCAGTGCAATCGGCAAAATCAGATTGGTTAACTTATTACTCCATGTCAACCACACTGGTTTCTATTGCATACAATAATTAGAACAAAGAATTCAGAGCAATATCTCATCAAGAATCACCAAAAATTCGGTTACTTTTCTTATACACGATAAAAACAGAATGAAAGCTAAAGCAGAAAAGAAAAATAGAAGAGGAGAAAATGCGGAAAATGACTAGTACCCATAAGAACAATAGCTCTAACATCATTTCTTCCCATGGCCTCCGAAAACTTTTGCTTTAACCCTTCAAAAACTACGAGTACACAAAACAATTTAATCGAGGATTTCAACACAACACACCGACACATAAATACATATATTCATACGGAAAAATTCAAGTAGTAGCAGCTTACTCGGAAGGGCGAGAGCGTTAACGGGAGGGTTGGACATGGTGATGACTGCAACGCCGTCGTTTCCTACCTCCATCGTCAGTCTAGGCACCGCCATTTTTTTTTTTTTTTGGAGCAGAACGAGGATCTTGGGGTAAAAGGTTTCTTCTGAAAGTGAAAACGTTGTGGAAAATGAAGGTCGAAATAATACAAATAGGCGGATTCTCATTTCTCAGTGACAGTGAGGCTAAATTGCCTTCCGCGCATGTTTGGCTGTTTGTTTAAATCTATATCCATGTCTATATATTATTAAATGCTACTGAGACTTGAGAATCAGTTTCCCTCTCATTTCTGATTCTGGAATCTCAGTTTTTCTTTTATTTTTCCTTTCTTTTTTTTCTCTTATCATTTGCTTACAGTACATTTTTTGTCAAACTCCAAACTTTTTTATTCGTATAGGTCTGTTTTCAAGCAACTCTCTATTTTCTATCTATATTAACTACTCACTATCTATTTTCTTTTCTTTGCACGAATTTTCTTTTTTTTTTTGTCCCCTTCAATTCTCAACTTTTTATTTTTATAGTTCTTTTTTCAAGTAATTCCTCACTTTCTGTCTATATTAACTACCCACTATTTATTTTTTTCCTTGAACGAATTTTCTTTTCTACAACAATTTCCTTTTTTTAATTTCCTTCAAAATGTTCAACTATCCACATATTTACATTCTCGCTTAGTAATAATTGTTCTTCTTATTTTTTTAAAATGATCTTTGCTTATTTAACTAATTATTTTTCATTTCTTTGCTGCAGAAATATTAGGTCTTCCCGACTTTTTGAAAACTAACAACTTTGTCATATAAAACTACAATTATTTTCCTAATTTTGTAATGTCAAATTTTCAATTTTCCTAATAATATTACACTTCTATACACTACTTGTGAATAAGATATTTCAGCCGTTTTATAAGTTTTGAATTGAGTTACTATATATATAATTCATACTCAACCAACTTGAGTATTGTCTATCATATTTATTTATTTCGTGATACACATTTTAATAGTTAGTTTTCTTTTTCATTTTGTGCAATGCAAATTCTAATAAAAGCAATCAATCATGTCTTAAATTAATTCATAGTACGAATTATTAGTCTACACAACGACGCTGATATATATATATATATATATCAATCCAATTAAGACACTAATACCCAAAAAAAATCCGACACAATGAGTCCTGAATATTCACATTGCCTGCATATACAGAACTCTTGCATATAAATATAGAGACGATCTCTTGAATTTGATCTACCGTCATTTTTTCTTTTTGAATAATCCAAAACTGGAAAATTCATCTGTTACTGAGAGACTAAGTTTAAACTAATTTGACATAACCTACATCAGAATATTTTTTTTTTTATAAACATAATGAATGGAGTATGTTCTGTATTATATTAGAAAAAAATAATTGAACCTTTTTTCTACCTTATTTTTGACAGATTAACCAATATTAGATATATTTGTATAAAAAAAGAAAAACATTGTATATCTATATCATAGTTGAGAAAGGATTTGCTTGGGCGGTCCTATACGCCTACATGATAGGACTTCCATTAATTCCATGCTACACGTAAAATGTTCTCACATTTATATCTATATATATATATATATTATAAATGCTATTGAGATTCTGGAAACTAGAATCTTAGTTTTGGCACCCTAAAACAGATTCTATTTATTTATATGCTATTATTTTTATTTTTGCCTATTTGTATAACAGTTTATTCAATCTGGAACTCGCACAGACAGTTACAAGCCACTATCTGGTATGAATCAGCTTTTAGCCTAACAACTCACTTCTATTATTCCGTTTACACTTTACAATACATATTTAGCTTCGAGTAGTTTTTCACACATTTTTTTACTTGATTTCTGTAAAACTAATTAAAAACAATCAAATAGCAATCAAAATTCCCAAATTTTCGAAGGAAAGAATAGAAGAAATGACACCTTAGGCAGAGGAAAAAGGGGCTGAAAAGAACCTGCTACTGAGAAATCTCTAACAGTAGTAAAAGTTTTGGCATAAAAGAAGTCTAAAACTCGAAAGTAAATTGCCCAAGAATAGTGTTGCCTCGGCCAAAAACAAGAAAGCATTTGAAGAAGAAATTATCCAAAGATTTTCCCAAATATATAGGTAAATGCAATTCTCTGATATTAATGTGTACATATAACATTAGAGTATTGTGATTTCATGATTGCTTTTCCCTAAATTACTTCTTTTCTGTGTTAATCTGCTTATGAGTTGAGGAATTTGAATAATTTGTAGTTATAAAGACATCTCATCACGATCTCTTTCATGTCTAATTTTGGCTTTTTGTCAAAATTTGTATTTGTAAATGAGTGTAGTAGTTGAATAGAAAAAAATTACTGTCTCAAGAATTATGTCTCTGTTAATATCGCCTGTAACTATCATTAAGAAGCAATTAAACTGAAGAGATATAATTATGTTTGTTATAATTATTTTTGTTGATTAAAGAATTATTTTTTCTATAACTGTTATTTTATTGTAATAAGTGTTGGGAAACTTTGTTATATTGATGTGAGAAGAATTGGAGAAATTAAAAATTTAATATTTTACTTGAACTAAACTTAGGAAGACAGAAAAATCAAAAACTTCATATTTTTCTTTTTCTTGTCTCTTGAAAGAAATAGACGACAAATAGAACTAAACTTCGTATTTTCTTTGATACCTGATAATGATATTAAACCAACAAATAAAATTATAAATGTTATATATAACAAAGTATTTCAAATTTTAGAACATGTTCTAATAAATTTGTTAGTTTGATAATGAAATATATGTCCGTGCAACGTACGGGAGAGCAACTAGTTAAATAAAATAAATGAAGTTTTATTGATAAATCATGAAAGTTTCAAATAAGTTAATTATTCGTATATAATTAAAAAAAATTAATAAAACCCCTTCTGGCCCTGAATTATGATTGGAAAAGTAAACATACTAAGTGTTTATTTGATTCAATTTATGATAGTTGATTGATAAAGAGACATTATGAAGAGGTGAAATGAGTGGTATATATTTAATAGATGTTTGAAATTTATAGTTATAAATGCGTAGTTATCAAATTAGTAGTCAAATTAATGGTATGTGAGATTATAATGTATTTTGATAAAGAGGATCAAACATGGACTAATTATAATTCAAAATGTATGTGAGATTATAATGTATTTTGATAAAGAAGATCAAACATGGACTAATTATAATTCAAAATGTTTGGATCACATAACATCTCTTTGTTGAACGGCGATTGGTCAAAGACCTTATATGTAAGGATTGACTTTTTATTTTTAAAAAAAAAAATTGACGTAGTGGGACACCCAAACATTTCAAATTACTTTCAAAATTGATATTTTTCGATATAAGTTAGACATAGTGCAATGTTGTGTATTTAACAAAATATTATGATAGTTTTACAGTAGACGCCTATTTTTAAATTTTCTAACATTATAGGCGGTGTTTGGTATTTTAAAAGTGGGTGAAGACATTTTTTACGTTTTGGACTGCTTTGGAGGCATATTTTAGTGTCACGTGGCACCAAATTTTATCATTGATAACTATATTGAATATATGCTCTATATACTACTAAAACACATACAAGAGGAATGATGACGAAAACTGACTAAAAGTAGTGTCAATTAAAGTAGTGTTATTTATCAAAACTACAATTGGTCTCTAGTTTATTAGGTATTTTTATTGGTGAATGATTATAAATATACGGAGAAATCCACCCATTTTATATCTAATAAGAAAATGTCAATTAGAGTAAAGGTTTCCAATATAGATAAATATTGATATGTAATTAATATCAATAATTAGCACTAATAAGTGTAATTAAATATTGAGATATGTAATTTATTAGGTTGGGCTTATTATCATTTAACGTCACCTAATAATAATGATGATCACTATATTCTTAATGATGATAAATATCATTACTCATACTAGAATACTCTACATCACAGTAATTACCTCCAAATCCTGATTTTCATTAATTGAGGGAGGGGGGAAAAAGCACATAAAAAACTATCCATGCCCCTTTTTTTCCTCCGCAGGACCACAACCTGCTTTGTTCATCTAAAAAGGGGCCCATCTTGGTGCAACACAGGCAGGCTGTACTATTTTTGCTTTCAATTTCAGTTCTTTTCAAGAGAAGATAATTTTCTAATGAAAAACATTATCTATTTCTAGTCGTGATCATGATTTCATTTTCTAGTATATAATAATGTTAGTAAACTCATTTCAAAATAATAATAATCTTAGTGATACTAAATAATAAGTCCATATGGACATGTCACTCATTTAAAAAACTCATAATTATATGTCACCTATTACCCATATAAATACACATGGTCTCACGTGTTTCATGAACTACGAGTGCATGTCCGTTAACACATGTCATTTTATTTCTCTTCTATTTTACGATGTGATCTTGTGACTTTGATGAACAAATGGCAAGGATTTAACATCTAATTAAAGCAGTTTAATTATAAAACCAGATCAAAATTTTACTTTTTGAGTGAAGAGAAAATAAATAAATAATAGTGCAATTGGTAAAGACAAAGTCAATCCAAAGGCAATTTTAGACAAATCTATGGGAAAAGGATAGGTAATAATTGCAACATCTACCAATACAATTTAATTATAAATAAATGATGTGATATTGTGAATTGATTGTATAATGTTGTTCATGTACGCCATCTCCTTCTCTAAGAGACTGGAAAAAATGTTACTCTAGAGGTCAATGGGATGTATAATGTGAAGTTATCTCTCATAAATTCTAGATCTACTACTTTGATTTAGTGATACCCTTAACTTTCCAATCATTAAAACTGTGAGACCAAGTTACAAGGTGATACAATATTGCATACCTACATCATACGAAAGAAAATAGAGATTGTTTTTGCCCACTAAAATTTTAGTGCATCGAAATTGTAGTGGTAGGATATCTTTCCATATATATATATATATATATCTAAATCAAAAGTAGTCTAAAAGTGTTTTCCCGCCTAAATGATTTGTTGACATCATGCGTGCATTACTTATTACACCATCATTTTTCTTTTCTTTTCTTTTTTTTTTGGGGCCTTTTTTTGCCTTGAAAACACGTTTTTTAGTTTGGCAACTTTCGAACAATCATGCAGGTATTATTATACCAGTAATTAATTAATTAATTATTTATTTATTTATTCCCATGACAGCATTTTTTCCATTTACCCGGCCGGAAATTAGGGTTCTATTTCTTTTCAACAATATTTCCATTATTCCTTTTGTAAAATTCTTATCTAATATGAAAATTTCTAAATAATTTTGGAAATTTGTTTTTTTCCTATCCGTAAATAATGTTAATTAAGATGCCAAAATTACCGCATTTCTCTTACTGCTTTTTATTCAATCTGATTTTAGTTTTGATTCGCTAAAATTATTTTCTCTTAATTTTTTATAATCCTTATGGCGATTGGCCTAAAAAATTTCTTTTCTTTGTTTTTGGTTTGGCTTTAAAATTACATCGCTCCTTCCCTTATTTTTCAAATAATGTTTTGTCAGCATCTTTTTTCTTTATTATTAGTTCTTTTTTTTTTGAGCCTTAACTATTTATTGGGCTTTTAATTTTTCGGCCTTTAGTATTTTGAGTGTGATGTATTTTCGTACGTTTTCAGTCTCTGTCGTCTTTTAGTTCACTTATTTTTCTCCTATACAATATTCATTCCTTGAAAAATAGTGCAAGTTGCATTCTAAAAACATTAATATGAAGAAAATGGATTAAAGATTAAAAGTCCACTGCAGAGCCAAGTTGATGTCATTGGCTCATAATGATAGGGATGTGAGTCTGGAGTTCCTCTTTGTTGACAAATTGATTAGTCTATTATTTTCTCTATCTTTCAATCAAATGAGAGACTGTAGTTTTCTAATATTCTGGAATATCTTATTGGTTGCTTTCTTCATTGATAATAATGAATTACTTCCAAATATTCTTTTTATTATAATTTTCATTTTGAAATGTTTATGAATATAGATGTGCTAATTATCTTATTTTTATGTGATTATTATTGTTATCTTAATAGAATTTGTTATTTACTTATTTCGTTGATGCACTTCATTGAATTAGAACCTATATGTAATTATTTTCTAGTTCATTTAAATAGCCATATAAATTAATACGCTAGTCACATATCTAATTGTGTGGATTATTTGTTAAATTTTAGATTTCTTAGGGGCGTTAAATTTTTTTTAATTGGTCTAAAGCCCTTTTTTTGGTGCAAACATTGTTGTATGTATTTTGGTCAATTATAATATCATTTAGTAAAAGGCAATTAAATATGATATATTAGTTATTTCCAAAAATATATATGATATATTAGTATTCGATATTATTCACCGACGTGATTAAAAATCATTTATTTATTTATTTTTGTGGTGTGAATAATTTCATGCTGCTCTTTGTGACAGAAGAATATAGGTGAAGATGGAAATAAAAAGATAGTCAAGTTAAATCCTTTTGGCTTTCATGTGCTTTTATTCTTTATTATAAGCTCGAGACATTGGCATGTAAAGATGAGTCCGATTCTAGAGACATCAATGGCGGATCAGGCACTATTGGAGGGGTGGAGGACGGCTAAATATTTTTTATATGATTTTTTTTACAAGGTAAAAAAAATTGCCAATTTGGGGGGCTAGGCCAACTATGCCCCCCTTGCTCCGCCAGTGGTGTCTCCGTATGTGACACATCCTCCTCAACTCATTTTATTCACATTCATATGACATGAATTCACATGTAGGTTTGCACAAGAACTCAGGTGTGGATTTCTGTGTAAAAATAAGGACAACTCTATATAATAGAGACAACAAGTCTCACTTGATCATTTCCAGTGTTAAGATAAATTCAAACGTATCAAGTATGGCGCGCATATGAATTTATTTTTGTTTATTCTCCTTAACAATTAGAAAGACAACGAAATTATTATTGAGATATATATCAAGAATTAATCATCATGGGTCGGTGTCACATTTGGGATGACAAGAAAAGGGAAGGAACACAAAATCACGGGCCTGAAATTGGTTTGTCTTCTTCCCACCACTAAAATTCCCTTCATTAAATCCTCTGTTCCAAGGGCTTTTGGCTGTTTCTCCATTTAACATTGAAAAAATCCGAAAACAGACACCACGAAAAGAATCACGAGACACCAATCTCTGACCCCCCAACCCCAAAGGAGAAACCCCATTGGAGTCCCCTTTTCCAGAGTCTCATATAGTTTGACGCGAAAATTTGAAGAATCAATGAAGGTTTCTGTTAAGGAACTAGTATAGTTATAAATTATAAAAAACAAGTATTGATTTTAAAAAAAAATGCTGGTGGTTTCTTGCATTTTATAACTGTATTAGCTCAGGAGCCAATATTGATTTTATATAGCAATTCATGATTTGACTGTCCAATAATAAGAGACCACCTCATAGACTGATCCATCTCAATCAAGTAAGGTGTGGCCACTACAAAATTTAAGGGCGGCTAAGAGACATTCAAAATCTAAGCTAAATAGCCAATAAAACTTCAAATACTCCACCTTTTTACTAATGAGAATTAATACGACTAAATAGAGAGGGTCCCAATTATTCAATTTAATAGGGCCATGTATTTACTTATGAGTTACTTGTAGACCGTTGCTTGTGGAGTTGATTACCGGTGGACCAAGTGTGACATCTCCTCATTGACGTACGGTCCCTTCCGGGATGGTAGATTACTGAAAATGCTATAAAACTAGAAATTGATTCCCTTATAGAAATAGACTCATAATGTGACCTAATAAAAAATGAAATATTTGCCCCTACTTTTAGATGCCATTATCAATAACTGCTACATCATGAAGTTTAGTTGTTGTGGAACCAGAATAAGACTATGGTGGGTTACATGTATGCGCATAAATAAATATACAATTATTTGTTTATGAAGAGCAGTTTTTGGGCAGGCCAATTACTTCAAGAAAAGACGAGAATGCAAGACTCTGATAAATCTTGTTTGGAGCAACAGCCTGAAATTTTTGCTACAAACTTCAACAACTCTCTGCAAGTAAGTCTCCCCATCTCTCTTTGATGTCAATTACTCTAATTTGCAAATAAATTATCCATAATCTGAATGTTGCATTGCATTGAAGGACTTGAAGAACTTGAGTTCTCAACTTTATCATGCCGCGGATTATTGCCAAACAACCTTCTTGAAGTCTGAACAAAGGGGAAAGTAAAGCCTCTCTGACCCGGCACCTGCCCATTTTCTATGAAGCCAAATAAGGCTCTAAAAGAGCCCAACTACTAATCACAAGTCACATTTTTGACCTAACTTCTTGTGATTGGTAGTTAATTCTATATTATAGAGCCCTATTTGATGCACATGTGCTCGTCTAGACAGTATATTGTACAAGATTTTAACATGGGGTTTATAATTTGTGTATATACGTTGCAGGGTAGTTGAGAATACAAAGGAGTATATATGCAATGCTGTGGTCATAATTGTTGATCATTTAGGCAGCATATCATCTAAGCTTGAAAATTGCCTTTCCGAGAGCAATAGAGTTCCTGAAACTCAACTTAGGATTGACACATTGAAACAGGTCTAGTTTTCTTTACGCGATTTTTCTTTCAGTTTTATAAGTTGTTCGTCTGAATGTTACGGTTTTCTCGTGTTCGCAGAGACTGTTACTGTGTCAACAATACTCAAACAAGCTCGCTTTCGCCAACATTTACTGGAGTGCTGATTTTCAAAGATATTACCGTCGATATGCATCGTCTCGTAATAATTATTAAGTTCCTTTTCATTTTCACTTCTAATAATATATTTTTCTTTGCATCAATTGAAATTAAGCCACATCTCTTTCTATCATCTTTTTCATTTTTCTTTTAATTTTATAATACCTATATCAGGGACACCAGAAAGTGCAATAGTGAATCAAGCGTCTAGGTAAGATCAAGAATTCCTGGTATGAATTATGTTAT
>CAVNYN010208428.1:0-26093 GCA_963692815.1 Nyctanthes arbor-tristis | reverse complement strand
TTTTTTTTAAAAAAAAAAAAAAAAAAACAAAAAAGCTTGATTAGTAACACAAAAAATTTTTTTGTAATAACTACTCGAAATAGTCCCTTTATAATTACTCTCCCTACCCCACCCCCACCCCCTCCCCCTCCCCCTCCCCCTGGGCGGCGCAGGTATACATATATCATCAACCGACAACCGCATTATAAGAACGATGGATGACATAAGATAAAGGGACACATGTCACACTGGTGATGATGCAATTATATATGTCAGTACATTGTGATATATTAAATGATGTAAGTCAAGTGAAATGTAGATACATATAATTCATACAGTAATGATCTAATGTTAGACATATATAGATATTACACATCAGATATTGATGTGGGCCGTCATATGACACGCATCTTGCATAAGCATCTGATGGTATTATGCTGTCAAACAGCTGACATTAAATTATTTTCAATAATTTATAGTCTCGATCTCCCGCTATACATCTAACGAGGTTATCTTACCAGACACAAGTGGGGAGAGATCACTGGAGAACCTATACGTGAGTTGTCTCACAGTAAGACACAACCCACATGTAAAACCTCTGATGATCTCCCGTCTTGTGTGCGTATGGTGAATTATAATGAAATATTATTTTTTATATAATTCCTATAAATACACTATAATTTTGTGTCACATGTGAATGGTGATCATCACTAATAGTAATGAATAGCACTACTCTTTTTTGCTTAAGAGCAATAACTGAAGCAACATTTCGAATAAAAGAAATTCTCTAAATAGAAATAAAAAAATTATATTTTGCAAACCATCGTGTCTCATTGTACACATGTAGTCGTGCGACATGGTTCGTATTTTTCTTTTGTTACTCTGCATAAAATGTTGCTAAAAAGTTATCATTTCAAAACTCAAAAGTGTGGTCACACATACACACATCAACCTGCATGTTGTCGCCAAACCTAAAAGAGGAAATTAGACAATAAGCACCTTTTTTATTGGTGCATTTTATTTTTCCCCTTGTTTTGAAACTAATTAGGATTCTACCCTTTTAGTATGTATAAATACCCTTGGTTTTTTCATTTTATTAATTTTATTTAAATCTAAAATACAAACCTAGTAGATAAATATATAAACTCCTAATACAAACCTAGTAGATAAATATCTAAACTCCTAACCCAACCACTGCCACTAGCTGCCACTGCCACTTCTCACCACCATAAGTTGCCTCCACCGCTAGAAATCACCACAACCACCATTTGTTTCTACTACCACCAATTTCTTTCCACTAATAATCTCTACTATCACTAGACGCCACCACCACCGATTGGCTTCTAATCCCCTTACATATGCTGCGCTACCACCGTCAACCGCCTTCTGATCCGGTTGCCGGAGTGTAACACGACCTACTATGGATTTAGAGGATTTTTTATTCTTCATTTTCTATTTTAGATTTTTTTTTTATTCTTCATTTTCCGTTCTTGTGTCAGTTTATGATTCTTCTTTTTTCGTGATTAATTCCTTCGCAACTTTGAATTCTCTTTTCATTTCTTTTTCAAATTTAAAACGATTTTTTTTTTTTTTGGGCCTATGGTTATGTTTACATTCAAATTCCCCTACACATTTCAACCCCGATATTGCTATTTGGAAAGGTGGTGGTGGCGGAGGAGATGGATAAAATTGGCTTGTGCTTCATTGGTTACCATGGTTTTTTTAAATTCGTTACCATGAGTTTGCATTTGTTACTATGATTACAGTACCTGAAAACACTGTTGCTGTGAATTTATTACCATGTCCTGACTTTTTTTCTTTTTGAAACAAACCACGTTCCGGTTGTTGTTAATAGTTTTATATTTTTCCATTGATTTTTGTTTTCTCAATAAATTTTTGACATTTTGTTACTATTTTATTTTTATTTTTTATTTTTTTGTTACCATGCCTTTTGATTTTTCCCATGATTTTTTTTTTCATTTTGTTACCATGTGTTGGGGGGATCGGCAGTGATGGCTATGGTTGTTACCAAATGTTGGAGGCGATGGTTCTATTTGCGACCACTAAATTTGTTAACAAGCATTTGATGGGTGGCTCGCTATTACTAAGTAGTATGGGGGCGGCCCCATAGTCTTTTAGAAAACCACCACTTAATAATAATAATAATAATAATAATTTATATATTAATAATAAGAGAAGTTTGTCTGGCATAATTTTTTCCGCCAATAGGCAAGTTTTATAAGGATTCTGATAATGTCAATAATGACATCATCTGTGAAATTATATTTTTTTATTTTTCTTGAATTATCTTCTTTATTGCATCTTCCTTATCTTTTCTTTTTCGAAATTTATACTGACGATCTTCTAACTCTTTGTATATCTTTAATTTTTTATTTGAATTAATTTTTTAGAATATTTGAATTAATTTTTTTATTTTCTTAATTAATTTTTTCTTGATTTTTAATTTTAGGTTACTAACTGAAGATTTCAATTGGGTGTCGTATTATATTTGGGCTTGAATTGCACTTTTAATTCGGATTACAATTCTGCCATTTGTGCCGTGGGGAAATTTTTTCTTTTTTTCGAAATTTTACTTTACTTTATTTTATTTTTTACCATCTATTTACCCATAATAATTGATTATTTTATGACATATGAATTAAAAATATGAATTGATCCCTCTCTCTCTCTCACACACACACATACTACTCTTGTTAGAAATATTACAATAAATATTTGAAATTTTTCTAAGCATGCTGCAACAATTCACAATTAATTCTTTAAAAAAATTCTCAAATTAATTTGACAGACTATGATTTGATTGGTTTTTTTTTTCTGAAAAGCAAGTATAGTTATATAAATTATTCATTGCCACTATTGTTTTCCTGAAAATTAATTAATCATACTTATATTATATTTTAGAAAAATTTAACAGAAAATTATTGTTTTGTGGAAATTAATTAATCATACTTATACTATGTTATATGAAAATTTAACAGTTGAAGTTAAAGATCAATATTTCTGGTATATTGTTATGGAATTTTTATCACTCGACTAAATTGTGTAGTAGCACGAGATTTATAATCTCAAGACATGAATATCACATCATTTAGGCAAAAATTCTATCTAGATCAGATGCAGGTGACATTTTTTTTTTTGTAAGAAAGACTGATACCATTTGATCCAGGGCTTCCTTTTGATGTATGACTTTTTTCACCAGATCTCTACTCATGCATCGTACTGGTGAAAAATCTAGTTAGAGTATTAAGGTCCAGTTTCATTTTTTTAAATTGAAAATGAGTTATTTTACGGGTTCACCTTGATCCGTATCTGCTACATAATCTGTGATGAATTGAAAAATATGATCTAATATGTTGCACCAATTCTAAGGTTAGCAACTTTTTATTACGCGAATTAGGTATCTATCATGTTTTATGTACATCTAGTTTTTTTTTTTTTTAATCACTATCTCAAGCTGCTGTAGTTGGGGTAAGATGGGTTTAGGATGAGTGTTCTTAAAATTATTTTATACGGTTAATTTCACAAATGGTCTCTCACTTTTGTACTTTCCATCACTTTTGTACTTTCCATCAATTGAGTCCTCAATCTTTTTTTCCAATGATGTAGGTCTCATTCTTTCATAAATTCATTGTTTTTGCCATTAATTTTTAAATAAAAAATCTAAAAAATATTATAAAAATAAAAAAGAAAATAAAATTTTCCCCACTACCTAACTAACTGCACATCTTACTTCTATCACTAGGGTTTCTCAAAAAAAAAATGATGCAGGTATTTATCATTTTCGTTCAGCTTTAGATTATGATTAGAATAGGTAACTAGCTAGGTATGTGAGGAAAATTTTATTTTTCTTTTTATTTTTATTATTTTCACTATTTTTTAGATTTTTTGTTTTTATTTAAAAATAAAGGGAAAATGTTATAAAGAATGAGTGAATTTATAAAAAGTTGCGAACCTACAACAATGGAAAAAAAGGTTGAGGTGCTAACTAATAGAAAGTGTAAGGGCTAGGGACCATTTGCGAAATTAACCCCATTTTATATTGTTCTTTATTTTTTATCTTTATTTAAATAATTAAGTGTATAATTGTAATTTTAGTTGAAATCAATAGTAGTAATTGAATGGTTGAGGATGAAATGTATTAGTAGAGACATAACACGACAATACATGAAATATTAGAGATCCTATACACCCAAAAAAAAATAGGGAAATTATATAAAAACTGAAAGGCTAGGTACCAATTGTGGAAATAAAGAATTAAAAATATAATAGTCATACGATAAGGGATTAATGGTACAAATTAAAATGTTATAGACGAAAACTGATGTTAAGGACATAATACAACAATAAATGATAAAAAAAATAGAGATATAATTGATACAAAGTTGAAAAATTGAAGATCTAGAGTGAAAATTACCCTAAATTTATTTTCCAGCAAATGATACTTGATCACTTTTTTTTTTTGGGAGCTTATTACACGTTCCGTTTACGTAGGATATTTTTTCCTTTCTTGAATTTTATATGATGATTTATTTAAAATGTCATATGAACAAGGAATTTTAACAAAAATAATTTACATTACCCTTAACAGAAAAAGAAAAAAATACAAATTTCATTACATTTACAATCTGTTCTAATAATTAATTAAGCACATATCACAACAAATTTCCACACCAATTAATAAACCAATAACTTCTATAATCATCACATTAAATTAAACAACCCACTATTTGGCTTTTTCTTCCCACGTCGCTGAGACGAAGCTTTCAACCACGGGCCTCTAGTTTTCACGCTCACTAATTATTAATATTTTGAAGATTCCCCACACTTAACCTGCAAATTCCATTTTTCAAATTTTTTAAAGTTTTTTTGGCCCACCATTTTGTCCCATCCATCATTTTATTATACTAATAATGCATCCGTCCAACGGATCAGTAGATCCATTCTTGCGGTAATTGCGTTGCCTTATTCTCGTCGTCGGTCAAGATCGGAAGAGACGTGATTCTCCATTACGTGAAACGTTCGCATCTGCACCAACACCATCATTGACATAAGTGTCGTTTATGCATATAGGTTAATGGGACCGCATTATAAGAAACATGGATGACATAAGACAAAAGTGGGACGTGTGACACTTGTGATGATGGCAATCTTACATGTCAGTACAATGATATATTAAATGATATAAGTCAAGTGAAATGTACATACGTATAATTCACACAGCAATCATCTCATACCATATATGTAACAGCATTATACCATCATATGTTGATGTAGGCCGTCATCTGGCACGCATTTCGCATGCCAAGAAACGTCAGACTGACATTAGATCATTTTCAGTGATTCATAGTCTCAAACTTCCACTATATATCTAACGAGATTATATAACTAGACACACAAGTATAGAGAGAGCATTGGTGAACTCATATGTGGGTTGTCTCACAGTAAGACAACCCATATGTAAAACCTCCTATGATCTCCCGCCATGTATGCGTCTGAAGATTATAGTGAAATATTATTTTTTTTATATAATTCTTATATATACACTATAATTTCATGTCACGTGTGAATGATGATCATCACTAATAGTAATGAATAACACTACTATTTTTTACTTAAGAGCAATGACTAAAGCAACGTTTAAAATAAAAGAAATTCTCTAAATAGAAATTAAAAAAAATTATATTTCTCAAACATCGTGTCTCTCGTTATACACATGTTGTCGTGACATGGTTCATATGTTTCTTTTGTTACTCTGCATATAATATCGCTAAAAAGTTGTCATTTCAGTTTTTTTTTTTTTTTAAATTAAACGTGTCTCATTTCTTAATGTGTAGAGTCAAGATGGTAAAAAGTACCTTTTTCATCGCCTAACGAGCGACTGGAACTCATCGATGATGACCTGTTAAAATGGAGTTCTAACGCTCCTAAAACTCTTGCAGGTATTAGGACCGTTGTGCAACCTGGTCATCGTCAAACATAATCAATCGCTCTCCAATAAAATAACAAACCAATCCACAAGAAAAATCTAAAGATTTTTTCAAAAAAAAAAATATCGAATTGAGATAGCATTTTTCTTTTCTTTCTCTTCGTTAAAAAATAAATTTCAACTTCTTAAAATCCTAAAAAGGAATTAGAACAGAAAAACCCTATACCCTAAGAGTACCGCCCTCCAATAAAAAATGCTAATAAAAATTCACATATGAATTCAAGTGCCCCCATTTATCTGTCCGGCAATAGAAACCAGCCCTGATTTTTTATAGAGCCTGATATCCAATCACAGACTGACGCATCACCTAGCACACACCACATGGTAACATCTCATCAAAAATCAGGCTCCGTAAAGAATCCAACCCTGGATCCTTAGAAATTTCCCCCAATTTATTATTCAATTTGAATTTCAAAACCCACATAGATTTTCAATTGGTCATGAGCAATCGGCACTCTTAGAGCACGCAAATTTTTTCATTAAAATCAATCTGGTGACAGTAAAAATGATTTTTCATCAAAATCAATCTGGTTACAATAAAAATGATCTCCTGTTATAAGTTTACTAGTAATCTCGCCAGACGCACACGTGGTGAGCGACCATCAAACAACCACATGTGAATTGTCCCATAACATGCTCTATATAGAATTAAGAGCAGTAATATGAGAGAAGAATATATCACAATAACAATACGAGATTTATTAGTCTATATAACCGACAGGGCTAGGCTGCAAACGAGCTCTAAATCATTTCGGTTAAGAAAATTATCTTTCTTCGAAAACTGAATAAATAAAACACTATCAAAAAAAATTCGTAAAAAATAAATTTTAAATCTCAAGATCTGTTTTCGGGCTCGTTTTAAAAAGCTATATATAGCAGATAAGAAATATTCAGCATGTCTCTTTCATAAATAAAAATAAAGAAAAAAATAAAAGCAAAGTAATAATTAAGGCAATAATTGAGAACCACCGAAAAAGATTCCATTGTGAAGTCATTGGTTCTTCCTATTCCATATCCAAATAGACAACTCTGCACTTATCAAAAAATATCTTCAACGATGGTACGTACCAGTAAAACAGACCTCTCAATTAAAAAGATTCCAAAATACTATATTGCATTTTATTTATCCTCTCAATTTAAAAATCTATTTTGTCCATATGAGTGTACAGAGCGATATATACTGGGGTTAAATGATCTACAGCTAATTTTTTACTTTCTTTTTTAGCATAGTGTCTAGTTCTGAATTATTACACACAGAAGTGTTTAAATACCTTTAGTAGGTTATGTTATAAAATTTCCCATCTCATGCGACCTAAATAGATGTATACTACATGAATTTAAAATATAAAAAAATGCATCAATACAAGTTACATGGGGTGAGAGGTTTTGCTATAAAACTTTCGAAGATTTTTTGAACATTTTCATTATTACACAAATGATCATCCAAGAAGCAGCTCAATTGATAAAAGGTATCCCTCGCCAAAACAAGGAGCTGAGTTCCAGTCCCAATACCCCTTCCCAAAATTCCACCAATTATATAAAAAGAAAGAAAAGAAAAAAATGAATGCAAAACATTTTTTTTTTGAAACCGAATGCTAAACAATTAATTCGCTTCAATAATTAATTTCAAAAATTGGCTTCAATATAGTCAGTGCAATAATTTGGATCCATCTACATATTAGGTTACACTATTAATGGGATGCCTCAATTTTTAGTGCTTCCACAAGTGTATAAATTTGAATTGTAACACTAATTATAATTGAAAATACCAAATCAACCCTAGAACAACGAACAAGTAAACAAGTAAAGACGAGATATGCCAATTGTAAAAGAGGAGGTTAATATCTCCAACCTTGACTGCGCTACAACTCCAATCAAAGAATATTTCCTAAGTACACTTAGTACTAGGAATCCCTAACAAAATTCTTACAATTTTCTCAGTTTTCCCTTTTGACTTAATCCATGTTAAAATTTACATAAAATTAATATTCCACTTTATAAGGCCCTTTTTGGTGAAAAATTCTAAGAAGAGATGGCCTCTCCTCTTAAAGAGAGGTCACACACCTCTCTACAAAAGGACCGCTTTAAATCTGTGACATTTAGTTATACAGTTGTCACATTTTATTGATAATAATTTAAGCCATATCACTAATGAAATGTGATAATATGAAGTATTTTAATGTCATAAATTTAAATTATATAATACCGAATATAATAATTAAGCTCAAAAATGAATGCCAAGCATAGCTTAAAAGGGCACCCTCCAAAATTTCCCGAATGGTTGACCTTCAATGTGTGTTTTATATGGGTTTTGACTTTGGAACGTATATGTCGACCAATTTGTGCTAGAGAGTTGACAAAATTATAGATAGGAATTATAAAAATTCTAAAGAATAATCTTGTCCAATTTAGGAAATGCTCTAATGGTATATACTATCACGTCTCTACAAAAATGTTTATTATTATTGATTGTTCAAGTAATACGCGGACACGTACCTTGCAATATTAGAACATGAGAAATACGTGATGTTTGTGTGACTATCCTCAAGATTTTGCACTTGTATCCCAAACAGGGTTGTAGGTCAGCGTAATCACCCTCTACTGCAGCTATCCTGTTTTCGGGAAAAACCCTTTTTCTTACCCTTTAAAAAATTAGAAATTTATTTTTTTGGTATTTCGACTAGGAGTCGTCAACTTCATACTACCCCTCACTATCTTCTAGCTACGCCCTTAATTTTCAAATATGCAATTCCATACACTACATATACTTCCGTTGTCTAAATAGATTAATCCCTCTATTTTGCTCACATTATAAGCACAATGAGAGTGCTATGCTTATATCTCTATATTGTGTGCCAAAAATGACTTCCACAAAAATCATTTTGAGACAAAGAGGACCAAATTGTAACTCTTAAAGAGTTGAGGGATGACATTGAAAAGTAAGGAATACCTGATTTCTTTTTCCGCTCCGCAGGTACGTTAGAACCACGCGGCAAGAAAACACCCGTTCCAGAAGAGACACTACCCGCCCCGGATCCGCCCAGAAACACCGCCGTCATACCCGACCCGGATGGCCCCTTCCTCCAGTTCATCTTTCCCTGCTTCTCAGCTTGGTAAAACTGCTTCTGTTGAGTTGACTCATTCCCCCTGACGCGCCGCCTAGAAGAACCTGGCTCTTGTTCCCTCACTTTTGGCTGGTTTTTCAACTGATAAACCTGCAAAAAGTGGAAAAAATAAGCCACCCAAAACCCAGAAAACCTCTCTTTGCTTGAAAAAAAAAAATTGAAATTATTCGTTATACAAACAGAGAGAAGTTACAATTACTTGCATAGATGGGGTATTGTTTGTTGTTCCATATGGGAAGTTGTTGATTGTGTGGTTCTTGTGATTCATCCCATCCCCTGCCTTCAATAAAACCAAGAAACCCAAGAAAAAATCAGAAGAGAAACTTCGATTTTCTGATAAATTTCAGAAATATATGTTCAAATTGATACCTCAGAAGATTTCTGAGAAGAGGAGTTGGGAAACGAGCGATCTTCATCATCTTCCTGTAGCATACACTCGGCCATCTGACGACTCAACTCAGAAATGAAATCTTCATCATCGCTTCCACACGTTTCCGTGGAGCTCAGCTCGGAACTCAAACTAGACGAAGAAGAAGAAGAAGAAGAAGAAGAAAAGCTCGACCCAGAAAACGATTCAGTACTAGTTGGGCTTAAAGAGGAAGCCGAAATTTGGGGGACCTTGAACAAATCAGAGTAAAGCAAAGGTTTTTCCGTCTTCTTCACAGTATTCAAGTGATGCGAAGTCATGTTAAGGGCGTCGGAATTTGTGGTCCGATGAGGGAAAAGGAGGATAGGCAGGAGGAGAAGAAAGTGGAGGAATCTGCGAGAATCTGGATCTATGTTGAGAGAGAGAGGAGTTTTGGCTTTTTGTGGGATTCCAAAAAGCTATGAAGTCAGATACGCCGCCTGTATAGCGATAAGGGAATAAAAGAATGGTGGCGATGACAGCAGCAGATACAGAATAGGAAAGAGACAACTAATCATGTGTGCTCCTTTCGCAAATGGTCTAGTTTTAGTAGTAACTTGTTGAGCTAAAAAACTGGATCTTCATCATATAATAGTTAATTGGTTTGGCTATGGAAAGCTTAACTCTCTCATAATATAAAGTGGAAACTACTACGTGACTGTGTATGATTGGCTATATGTGGTCCAGCTAAGAAGACCTCAATTTTTCAAGCCCTAATCACGTGCAGCCACGTGGTAGTTTTCATTCCATAAAAGGAGATGTAAGTTCTTCTTAAAAAATCACATAGTTCTGTCATACACATGTATAGTAAGAGATTACTAGACAAAATCCTCTAACTTCTAGCTGAGTTAAATACACATTTAGTCACTCAACTTACTCTTTTAGTTTTAAATCATCATTGATCTTTAGTTTGTTACCCGTTAGTCACTGAACTTATAAATGTGTTACATATCAATTATTGAACTTATAAAAGTGTTTTTAATCCATAACTAAGGCGGATTCTGTTTGTTTCATTTAACGGAGGAGGTGACAATGCCAAAGAGATGTGGCTAAACAGCTCCGCCGCGTGGCAAATGAAATATCTTTATGGCCATTGAACAATTCAAGGTGTTATTGGTTAGTCATTAAACTTACATTTAAGTCACTAATCCATCATTAAACTTTAACATGTTACTGTTTAGCCATAAACTTGCCTTTAAGTTATTGAACTATGATTGAATTTTGACGTGTTACCCATTAGTAATTGAATTTACAAAGTGATATCAATTATAATGCGTCGTTCGTTTCCCAAAATGATATTTTTATATATATTTTTTCTTTTTTATAATATTACTCTCTGATTTTCATGTTAACCACATCTCGCAACGTCTCAAGCACCATTTTAAGATTGATTTTGTAATTTTCTATGTTGGGCTAAGTAATAAATTCCGACAATAGCTTATACGATAATTGGTAAAAAAGTCTTAGAAAGAAAATACATTCGGAATTTATTACTTAGCAAACATAAGCCAGTACAGAAAATTACAATCTAGTTCAAAATGGTACTCTGGACGTTGTGAGATATGGTTAATATGAAAAATTAATAGTAATAAAGTAAAAAGAAAAAATATTAATATCAATCCGAGAAACGAACGATATGTTGTACATTGATATCATTTTGTAAATCCAGTTACAAATGGATAACACGTTAAAGTTCAATGATGGTTTAGCAACTTAAAGACAAGTTTAGTGACTATCCAGTAACACGTTAAAGTTTAATGATGGATTAATAACTTAAAGGTAAATTTAGTTACAGACCAATAACATCTTGAATAGTTCAATGACCATAGAAATATTTTATTTATCACGTGGCGGAGTTGTTAAGTCACGTCACTTTGCCGTTATGTCACATCACCTCCTCCGTTAAATGTAACTAACAAAATCCGTCAAAATGATAGATGGAAACACTTTTATAAGTTCAGTAGTGGATGTATAACATATTTATAAGTTCAGTGAGTAATGGGTAACAAATTGAAATTAAGTGATAATTTATAAACAAAAGAATAATTTGAGTGACGAAGTTTGTATTTAACCCACTTTTAGCTAGAATTTAATTTTGTTAAAAAAATTACCAAATTTAGGGTTATTACAATGAAACTCGTGTTAATTGCCGATAGTTTGCTATACTTAAAACTCATGGCGCACTTCTTTGTCATTTAATAAGAATGATGTTTTCAGTTGTTCTTTTTTAGTTCTTTTTACCCCCACATTGTATTATTGATACTTATAGTAAGGATTACTATCCATTGAAGGAATGTCAATTTAATGCAAGTTTTTTATAATTATCGTGATTCTTAATAATTGGATTTCAAGTGCCACGTGTGAGATTTAGTGCACTCATCATCCGAATTAATTACAAGTTGGAAACCACTAGATTTGTTCACCATAGAAACGTATATACCGGAGTTAGATAAATTTATTTTATTTAATTTGAAATAAGTTACTTGACATTGTTTTACAAAATTTTGACAAATTTCTTCTTAGTTCATTAGCATGTGTAGATCAATTGACAATATGATTTCTAATGTCACCTGTGACATTTAGAGTGTGTTTGATTGCCAAAAATTTTCCATAAAAAATGAATTTTTCCACCTAAATTCCTGTTTTTGTGGTGTTTGATTGATATTTTTTCTAAGAAAAATATTTTCCACATTTTGGTCATTTTGGTCACATGACCACATATTCCTTGAAAACAAGGAAAACAATTTTCTATTATGAGTGTAGGTTTTTTGTTTTCTAGATAATTCGCACTTTTTTGGGAATATATATAAAGAAAGTAGTCTACAGTACAATCGTACTGTAATTTTCCTGTCAAACTGCATTTGGGGGAGGTATTTTAGACTTTTTAAGTTGGTTGTAGTAATTATTGCAGTCATCTATATTTTTGTTGTTCCGATTTAAATTGATTTGATTAGATTTGGTTGTCCCGTTTTCAATTTTCCCTTATCTTCTTCAATCTTCAAGATAAGATTTTGGTTTTGTGATTTAAAATTGTTGATCGAAGGACGAGATTTAATTTTTTAGATAGGAAAAATGTCCAAGATTGGAAGGGCTCCCAGCTTTGCCGATTTTTCTATATAGTTTTTGTCTGAATTTAATATCTTACTAGATTCATACCCGTGCGTTGCACAGGAAGATATCAAATCAATTTATATCTTAATATTAGTATGAAATGTTGAGTAACGTATGCTTAGCCACATCATCTTATTGTTAACTAATAGTTTTTATATTTTATTTGATATGAAACGCTATTAAGTAAACTCAGTGGAATGGTAGAAAAACCCGTCAAACCCAATACCCACGGGGTAGCTGACCTTATTAAGACAGAGAATACCCGACTAAACGAGTAAGTAGGTCAGTGATGGAATAAGAAAATCGGCCTGAGTTGAGAATGGATCGGCGAAGATACTACATTTTACCCGTACTCAACTCGTTTAACCATTTATTGTTAAAAATAAAAATATTTACCAAAAATTCAAATGGTTTGAAAAGTAAAAAAGATAATGAAACTTATTAAGAAAGTTTAGTAATTTCAATCGCAATTGTAGTTCCATCTTGAGGACATCCCGTGTTTATAACACTATTCATTAAATAAAAATGAAAATAATAATATATAGGTGTATAAATCAACCAATAAACTGGCAATTATCTGTACCGACTCATGCCCCATTTAAGTGGAGATGGGTACGGGGACAGGATAAAAAGGTTTTTGATGGGTAGGGTAACGGGTATAGCATAGCCAATCATGACTTGACCCATTGTCATTCCTAAACCTTGAGAAAGCAAACATTTTATTTTTCTCTGTGACAATACCGTAATGACAATTTTGTGAACTATGTAAACTATGAAACGTTAATTAATCCATATCTATCCATATATTTCTTATATAGAAAAATAACCTGATAACGACTTGATTTAATAGCATATAAAAAATAATTAAAAATTAACACATTAGCTAAAAAGAAAATAGTCTAATTCAAATTAGAAAATATAGATATATATACACACACACACGTATATAAATTAAAAATTTTGGAATTAAAAAAAAAAATTTAGATATAGATAAATGCATCAAAATACCTAAGAAATAAAATATACATAAGCATAAAGTAAGATATATATGAGAAAACTACGCCATAAAATAGCTCATTTTCAAGTCTCATTGGTGAAAAGATTTTCTTAGAGAATATTCTTTTCATATTCCAATTTTTAGTTTGATTTTTTGTTAATATTTTTATTTTATTATTTGTAATTCAGTATTAAAGTTTCTAACTAAAAAATGAAAACTAAAAATAGTAAAGTAAACATATCGTACAAAATTTATCTTAATTATTTTTACACTAAAAATTTTCTTTTATTGCATGAATTTTGTTTATTGTAATAAAGGTCTTCGATCTTTATCTACTACTATAATTATGTTCTCAATTTTTCTTTTGCATTCTTTTCATAGTTTTGCCAACTAATTATTGGTAATATTATTGGTTATATCCAAATATCATGTAAACTTGATTTTAAATTAAATAAAAGACAAACGTTCTATAGCACAGTTTCACAATTCATTTTGTTAGGGTTAAACAATTTTCCTTTTTCTCATTGAAGAACTCTTTAAATGAATGTCATCATAGTAGTTGAAACTTCTTTTTTTTTTTTTTTTTTTACACAATCAAGTGAAACTTGTTAATTGATAAAACATCGTGTGTGTGTGTGTGTGTCTCTCTCTCTCTCTCTCTCTCTCTCTGTATGTGTGTGTATGTGTGTATAAGGAAATTAGTCTACAGAGATAAGGGAGAAAATCAGAGAGAAGGATAAGCATTATATTTCAGACGGAGATAAGAGATGAATTGGAGAGATTGAAACGAAATTAAAGGGAGAAAAACCTTAATTCCCAAAGAAAGAAGCCACTGGATAAGGAAAAGAGAGAAAAATCAGATAAAATGGAAAGATTATCATATAAGGAAAGATGAAAAAAATCTAGATAAGCATTATTGGATTTAAAAAAATAATAATAATTGATAGGTGTTATATTATCTTGTTTAATTTCTCCACATTGATGTTTTATGATGTGTTTTAATACCTTAAAATAGTTGCTTGTGATTAGTTTGTTCATTTGGAACAGGACCAAGTAGAAAGTAGAGCAAATCGAGTTTGGACGTACTTTGCAAAGATTTTGAAACTCGGGGACCAAAGAGCTAGACAAGAGAACTTGGAGGACTGAAAAGAAAGAAAATAAAAAGATGGAAATTGCCAGAAGGGCCCCTCTGTGGCAGAGAAGGTAGGGCAGACGCCTTACTTTTCAGTGCACCCGCCCTATTTGTGCAGAAGGCCAGAAATTTTAACAGAAACAGGAGGCGGGCGCCCTGATGGCTGAGGGCGGCCGCCCTTCCCTATGCGTGGAAATCCTTCCCAATTTGGACTCTTTTCGGCCCAGCTTTATGCACGATTTTTTGGGGGAGTTTTGAGGCTTTTTGAGGGGACTATAAAAGAGGAATAGATGGTGGAAAAAGGAAGAAAAAAGCACGGAGACAAGAATTTTGGAGAAACACAAGAAGATTGAAGATCGAGGATTCAAAGTTTGAGATCGACGTGAGCATGCAAGGCTAAGGCCTCTTCTACCTAGTTTGAGGGGACGTTGATGTCTAAAGATTTGTTTTTCTTTTGGCTCTTTTCTTAACGTTATTTCTAGTGTTGATATTTGGGATTGTTGTGATAGTCTATCATTCAAGTATATGATAATTCGGTGTTTTCCTTTCGGAAGGGCTCTTTGATAGATGCATTTATTTGTCTATTGCTAGAATTAGGTAATCAATACGTAAATGTTGTTTCCCCTGATTCGTTTGTAGCAACTAGCGATTTTAATTGCTAGGGTTATCACAATCTAATATTACAAAATGGGCGTGCGATTTTGTGTATTTGTCTAACCTATTTTTCTTGTTCCACACATTGGCTTTGCATTAAATTTAGAGAGCTCATTCTAGATTGTCCAAGGCCACTAACCTAATTCAAGAACTTGTTTGAATTAGTTACACTTAAGGAAAAAATTCAGGTCATTGGAGCTTATCAATACCTAGGGTTGGAATTCCAAATTGCATGCTAGAAGTACGTTTCAAGAGCTTGAGAATTATTAGTCTAGACTCAACAGAACCAAGAACTAGGTGTTTCTCTTCATTAATCTTTTCTAATCAATTTATTAGTTGCATTTTAACTAGCTTTCAAATTAGTTTATTAATAATTCAACTAAAACCTCCTCCAATCTCTAGTTAACATATAATTGCTTGATTTATTCACTGTTCTTTGTGGGTTCGACCATTACTCCTCTACTACAATTATGTTTAATCTTGAGTAAGGAAATTGACTATTATTTTGGCTCATTCGACAAGTGACCACTAATCATATAAACCATAAATAGATGAACCGCATGGATCACCAAAGAATGTAAAATGTCAACATTATCCCCCCAAAAAAGCATTTTGGGGGGGGGGGGAACTATGGTACAGTTGTAGACTAATTTCCCATCAAGAATATATAGATGTCATCTTTTATAATTCTTTTGTTTTCTTTTTAGTTATTTTATTAGATATTTTAATTCGTCAAAATATAACATTATAATTTAAGTAGCTCAAATTCAATATTTAAAGAAATGTTTAAAAAATATGGATCACATTACATATATGAAATAAAATTAATTACCTGATTCTAAATATGGATAGTTTCTAGATATTTATATTTAATGGGTGACTTCATCTATATATATTTATATATATATGATTATATTCAAAAATTCAAATTAGGAATGCAAAATATCCATTAAAAGTATTTGGTTTCTGAAACAAAATCAAGTAAACGAGGGTGTTAAAAAATATACCTTTTAAATCATTTTTAATTACTTTTGCGGTATACTCTAGTTACATCTGATCGCTTTACTATTTTATTAAATATATTTTTATCAGATAAAAAATTGGAGATAATTTACGTAATTCTTGCGATTGAAGTCAAACTTCCGCTTTGACCTAATAAATGAATTTATTTATGCCGGAAACTTGTGATCAAATTAGTTTGGACAATAAATGTGTTGATATAGGACAATTTAGTGAATTTATGGAGAGAATTAACGAGGGAAGTAAACACAAAGAAGACAAAGATTTTGTGGGAGTGGGAAGAAATTAATGATTGAAGCATCTCCCCTCCTATTTATAGTATTAGTTTTGAGCAAGTAATGATTACAAGCATTTAATGTTTGACCAATGAGAGGCATTGCAAGTACAATTAACTCAAGTTAAGTGCCAACTTTGTTGGCTAATAGCTAGCTTAATGATGTCATACAAAGGACAAAGATCAACTTTACGATTAATATAATTGTACTTTCGCCCTTAAAAGATAAGGCATGTAAATAGACAAGAAAATTGCCTTCTAGCTGGCATTTGGGAGTCGGTTTAGGAAGGTCGTGAGGTCAAGAAACTTGCGACCTCAAGCAGTAGATGTCATGCCCCCACAATTGGGCCCTATTGTGTTAGGTCACCAGGTCGCCTGAGGGAGCGGGCTAGCTGAGGCTTGCAATACAATTTGTTGACATGTTGAACTCATACCCATATTACGGATTATCAATAATCTTATTATTTGTCAAACAGAATTAGTTGATTTTAGATAAGTGCATTCATCATCTTATTATAACCACTTATTTTGAAAACTTTTCTTAATAAAATTTTGAAAACTTTTCTTAATAAATTGGACTAATTTATACTAGGTGCTTATTAAATTACATATTTTGTAATTATTTAACAATTTTTTATTCACATCATACAGACTTTATTTAAATATTTCAGAATGTTATAATATACTCACTCAATAAATAAATAAAATAGTTTTCGATAAATAGTTTATAATTAACATTTTAAAGTTTATAAAATGTCTATTATGATATATTTACTAAGTAAAATAAAATAATTTATTTCATGAGATCACGTAATTGCATCTCATATTCAGTTTAATATAACATGTATTAGCCCACGACAAGTTAATAAATACTGCGATTGACAAGTGTATATAATCATACGTTATTCAATCTTACATATTTACCATTACAAATAATTTGTTTTAGTATTGCCCGTGCAATGCACGGATGAAAATCTAGTTTCACTTTCGATCAAACGCTTTACAATTTATTTTCTATGGAAGTCAATTGCAGAGATCGGACAAGAAAATATTTTCTTTCCAAGTAAATTTCGTGCTTGTAATCAAATGCATCCTTAGTACAACAACATCCTAGTCAGTTAATGTTTGCAAACTACCATTTACGTTCAAAGTATCAACATGTGATGTTATACATACTAAAATTTAGATCAATTTATTTATTATTTTTTGAAAGGTCAATTTATTATTATTTTTACGTTGAAATAAGTTATTAGATATTGTTTTATCACATTTTGTAGCCTTTTGTTCAATTTGTCAAGAGGCTTACACCTCAATTACCTTGAAACTTACTTCTTGCCTCAACAGCGCGCTTCCGATCTCGAAGCATATTTCTGCCTTTTAATATTTTGCCTACATGCCCATGAGCAACCCACAATTTCTGAGTATTTTTCCCTCCTCCCAAGAACACTGCACTCCTTAAAAGTATAATTACTCTTTGCACGTATCTCAAAGACATTTTCCACTGACAAAGTAAAGAATCAGAATAGGACAACACAAAAAAAGGGCAACTTGCACATATGGTCCCAACCTTTACTCATTGTTTCCATTAGGTCTCCAACCTTTTTCTTAATGCCATGAGTCCTCAACATTTCATATATTCACATATAAAGTCCATAATCCCATAAATTTGACACCCTTACTCTTTTTTCCTTAATAGTTCTTACTTTTTGAATAAAAGCAAAAAGAATTAAAAAAATAAAAATAATATAAAGGGAAAAAGGAAAATAATTTCTTTCCACCCTACGATCTAGTTACCCAAAATACCCTAACTCAGTCGTAGACAACAAATTCTAGTAATTATTTCCGATATCAAAAAAGGAGACCCATATTTTTCTATTTGCTCCTTCCACTGTTGAAAAGAAATGGCATGAAAAAAGTTACCGATAGTTACCCAAAACACCCTAACTTAGCCGTAAATGACAAATTCTAGTAATCATTTCTGATAGCAAAAAAGGAGCCCCATATTTTGCTATTTGCTCCTCTCACTATTGTAAAAAATGGCATGAAAAAAGGTCATCCCAAAAAAGAAAAATACTATAAGTATTTGCCATTTCCGGTCAAGTTGGAGATATAGGTAGAATGGATAGCTAGTTATATAGGTTGGAAAATATTTATTTTCCTTTTTTTAGAATCTATTTTGTTTTTATCTAAAGAGTAAGAGCAAAAATGCCATTATAGACTTTATGAGTGAATTTATGAAATATTGAGGACTTAGAGCGTTGAAAGAAAAAGTTAGAAATCCAACTTATAAAAAGTGTAAAGGTTGGAGATCCTATGTTAAATTAACCCAAAAAAATAATAAGTGTCTTTGCAAATATAATAAATGTAGTAGCATCAAATTTGTAAAAACTCAATAAAATAAAAAATGCCAAATCTCATTTCCAAAAAAAAAAAAAAAGCCAAATCTATACAATCTATATATTAATAAAGAAAACTAAGTCTCAGTACTTTTTGTACTACAATTTTCTTGCTTTTTTATTTAGTAAATCTTGAGGTAATTGCTTTATTTATTTAATTTTTTTCTTTTTTCAACATTAATTTTCTTTATTTATGTGATTTGATTGAACTCTTACTATATGAATAATCGTCCTCCCGCCCCCATTGCCCCGATCATTTTTCTTCTTTTTTCTTTTAACAAAAACTTTTTGAAAGAATTCAAAAAAGATTTAAACCTGTGACAATTGAGTGTAGCGCCCAAACCATAACCACTTGGCCTTTTTTTTTTTTTTGCGGCTTTTACACTAATAAAGTTTTATAAGTTTTGTACTTTAAAATTGGCGTAAAAGTTAAAATATCAAATTTGAAAGGCAAATTTCATTGTCTGTGTGCGGATGAGTTTAATGTTATGTGAAGTTTTTTTATGCATTTTACATTTTTTTGAATTCTCATCACATTTCGTTTTCTCAAAAACTATACGAAAAATGTTTATAATAAATATTTTTAATACTTATAATATGTTTTTCGACTCATATTTTGTTTTTCATGATATACTATTCGGATTTGAATCTCTTATATTTTATGGTTAACTTTAATTATAGATATGGCAAATTTAAATTTAATAATATTGTACATTTGTCATTGAACTTATGTTTTCCAATGTATTGAACGATAGTAATATATTTTCCCCATTATTATATATGTACGAGAGATTAGACGTAAGAATGTAGATTGTCTTCTCAACGATCTTAAACTTCATGATTACTAAGTCTATTAATCTAATTGATTCAATTAATGTATACTTGTGTTTTTATATTTTCTATTGAGGTGCAAATATTACAAATTTACTATGCAACTATGTAATTATATATTTTAATATGTTTTTCTACCCGCCACGCATGGATCGCTTAACTAGTCATTAAAAATTTCTCACCCATTAAGGGCTAATAAAAATTATTTATTTTAGTGAAATATATTGTAATAATGGAAGAATGACTTTTTTTTTTTTTCAAAACAAAAACTTAATTCTCATTCATGCTCATAGTGTTGGGTACATCACAAGAGAAGGCATTAACAAGCCAAAAAGGAGTCTCTCGAAAAGTATGAGAATAGCTCTCCAAGCTAATGTGTGCGCCACTTGATTAGCTAATGGAAGAATGACTTAATATAGTGTGTTATGATCTAAATCTATTTTTAGAATCATTAAAAGTTTTGCATCCATCAAGGCTAATAAAAAATATTTGTTCTAGCAAACTATTGTAATAATGGAAGAATGACTGAATATAGTTTATCACGATCTTAATGGAACTGCATTCAATTGAGACTTTAATTGGAAATATGCAGTGGATGATTTGTACGTACATCTACGGAATTCTACATCGCTTTATATGATTTTTAGGAGAAATGAAAAATTCTTGATAAACTAACTTAAATATTCACTAAGGACTTTTACGGATTATTTGAAACAAATATCGACATTTCATTTTTTGAAACAAATATCGACATTTCATTTATGTATGGCTTGTATACAAGTATAATATTGCACTGAAACAACTTTTTAAATGGTAGGATAGGTTAAAACTGAAAATAACACATTATGTTAGTTTAAATCAAAATTAAAACTAAAAAATACTAACAATCACGTTCACAATCATTTTTAGCATACTAATTACTTTGGTAAGAATTTAAAAATGGAGTTGTTTATAAATAGATCTAAATTCAAATTTTGTATAGGCGGCGTAATGTAATCGTGCCATGCGGAGTTAATAATTAGAATGATATGAAAACTTACATCACATCAAAGAGATGGTTTAATGATGTGCTGTTGTGTGTCTAAAGCTTGAAATTTAAATTGGTTAATAAATAGAGGGAATTTTTAAATTGTAACCAAACAAAAGTGGCAAACAACAAATGAAGAAAGTAAATACTGATGATATAAATATTCCTACCAAAGATAAAGATTAATATTGAGGAGATGGTGGTGGGATGCTCGATCTGAATGGTTTTATGTATTTGAATGTTCTCTCTCTAAGTGGAGAGTGTGCTATTTCCCTTCGATCTGGAGGGTTTATGTTATTTATCATTATGCAATGAAGGTCCTAAGCTGGAATTGCCGGGGGTTGGTTAACACTCGGACAATCCATGCATTCTGTGAGATTGTTAAATCTCACAAGCCCAATGTGGTGTTTTTATTTGAAACAATTTCTTTTGCTGCTAGAATTGAGGAATTACGAGTAAAGATTGGATTTAGGAGCGCGATGGCAGTGGATAAAGAAGGAAGAAGTGGTGGGATTACAGTTTTGGGGAGGGATGACGACTGTGTGATCTTGGGGGTACTCTAACAATCATATTGATGTCCGCGTGTGGGATGCAGTGAAGGGAGACTGGCGACTTACTTGGTTCTACGGCTTCCCAGAGACTAGCCGACGAAAGGATTCATGGAATCTTCTCTGGCAACTCAGAAATGTCTCGACCTTGCCATGGTGCTGTATGGGTGATTTTAGTGACATACTTTATGCTTCGGAAAAGAGAGGACACGTTGAAAGGCCAGAATATATGCTACGGGGATTTAGGGAATCTATGGCTGATTGTGGGTTTTCAGACCTTCTTCTTCATGGCTACCAATTCACGTGGGAAAGGGCCCGAGGCACTAACCGGTGGGTAGAGGAGCGGCTCGATAGAGCTATGGTTACTCCTGGCCGGTATCAACTTTTTCCTCATGGTCAATTGAGGAATCTTGTTGCACCCGTATCGGATCACACCCCTATCATACTAGAAATATAAATGCAGTTTGTTGACAAGAGATGCTATTGGTTTCGAGTGGAGAATGGGTGGTTTCTTGAGGATGATTTTAAGTTAAGGGTCAGTGAAAACTTGGAAGAAACTCGGCCACTTGATCTTTTATCTCAGTTGGAGTCATGTAATATGGTTATGGCAGATTGGGGTAGACGCCACAAAGGCCAATTCGCTGACCAAATCAGAAAGACTAAATTGGAAATTGAGTCATTGAGGCAACGAGCGGATGTGCTTGCTGGGGAACTCCTCGAAAGGAAGAATGCCGAGTTGAGTGATTGTTGCTACAAGAGGAAGAGTATTGGAAACAGAGAGCTAAAGTCTTCTGGCTTCAAGGATGCGATTCTAATACGAAATTCTTCCATGCAATTGCTATGGGCTAGAAGAAAGCTAATACAATTCATAAACTAAAAGATGACTCTGGGATTTGGCATGAAGATATTGAGAGTTTGTCGGGAATTACTAAGAGCTATTTTCAGAATCTCTATGGGGATGATTCACGGGGTTCTCTACAAGCACTCGAATGTATTGACCCAGTTATGTCTGAATCTCAAAATGAGGAGCTGTTGGAGCCTTTTACCAGCGAAGAGTTTCGTACAGCTATCTTCCAGATGCTTCCGAATAAATCTCCTGGACCCGATGGACTGAATGTAGCATTCTATCAGAAGTTCTGGCCTCAAATTGGTGAGGATATCTTCACAACTTGTTCCCAGTGGCTCTTACGAAAAGAATTCCCCACCTTTTTGAATGATACATTGATTATTCTCATACTGAAGTGTGAAAATCCGTGTTTGATGCGTGAGTTTCAGCCTATTTTACTTTGCAATGTCTTGTATAAGGTTATTGCAAAGGTCCTTGCAAATAGATTGAAGCGTCTCTTACTGAATCTAATTTCTAAGTCACAATTGTCTTTGTTCCGGGAAGGGCAATTACTGACAATGTAGTTGCAGGTTTTGAACTTATTCATTATATGAAGAGGAAGAATAGAGGAAAGAAAGGTAAGGTGGCCTAAAAGCTTGACATCAGTAAAGCATATGATAGAATTAGTTGGGTTTTCCTGAAGAGTATGATGACTAAATTGGGCTTTGCTCTACAGTGGATCGATCTCATCATGTTGTGTGTTACGACAGTCTCATATTTAGTGTTGGTAAATCAAAGAGAGGTTGGCCCTATTTCCCCTCGACGAGAAATAAAGCAAGGGGACCCCCTATCTCTATACTTGTTTATTATCTGTGCAGAGTGTTTGTCTATGTTACTTCAAAAGGCGGAACTACAAGGCCAGATTCATGGATGCAAAATAGTTAGAAGAACCCCTAGTATTTCCCATCTTTTATTTGTAGATGACAATTTTTTATTTTTCCGAGCTACTTAGGAGGAGGGACGTACAATCAAGGGCATTCTACAAGAATATGAGGCAGCATTTGGCCAATCTATAAATTTTCATAAATCCGGAGTGTTTTACATTGTGAATGTACAACAAAATATTCGGTCTAATATATCTGCTTTAGTGGGTGTTTCTGTGCCTCTTAATACTGGATGGTACCCGGGTCTTCCGTCACTTATTGGCAAGAAGAAACATGAAGTATTTAGCTTTCTTAGAGAATGGCTATGGAGGAGAATGCAGACTTGGAAGAATAAGCTTTTATCATGTGGAGTTAGAACGGTCCTCATTCAGATGGTGTGTCAGGCCATTCCGCAATGTTGCATGAGTATGTTTCTTCTTCCCTTCTCTTTGTGTGATGAGCTGCAACTCATGATGAATTCTTTTTGGTGGAGTTCGAAGGCAAATGGTGCCTGGGGAATTAACTGGTTTGTGTGGGATAGATTGTGTCAGAGGAAGGAGTTTGGTGGCCTTGGTTTTAGAACATCCATGCCTTTAATCTAGCTATATTAGGGAAGCTTGGTTGCAAACTTCTCTCTGACCCGGATACTTTTATTTCACAACTACCCAAAGCTAAATATTTTCCCAGAGGAGGGTTTTTAACATCCCAAGTCGGCTATGATCCAAGTTTTTCTTGGAGAAGCATTTGGAGCTCCCGGCAAGTGCTAGAAAAAGGGTGTCAATGGAGGGTAGGAGATGGCAGAAGTATTAAGGTTTGGAAGGATCCCTGGTTAGCCAAAGATGACAGTTTAAGAATAGCAACAACTGTAATCAGAGAGCTCGACCACATTACTGTGAATGAGTTACTATTGCCTGAGAAACAAGAATGGGATATTGATTTGCTTGATGATCTTTTCAATAGTAGAGATGTGGCTGCCATTTTGAAGCTTCCTTTTTGCTACACTCCGCAACCCGATAAGATATCTTGGCACTTTTGTACAGATGGGTATTACTATGTGAAGTCAGGATATATGGTGATTATTGATAACAGTTTATCGGATGTCCAATACCGTGTGTCGGGAAAATGGTGTAAATTATGGAAATTAGCTCTCTCGCTGAAGGTTCAAACTTTTTTATGGAGAGCTTGTAGAGACTGCCTCCCAACTATGGAAAAATTGCAAAGCCGAGGGATGCCTCTTTTTAATTCATATGTGCTTTGTGGGGAATAAGAAGAGAACCCGGGCCATGTTCTTCTCCAATGCCCCTATGCATATCAATGTTGGGACTTGATAGGATTTCTATCTGTTGTTGACGGGAACATAAACTTCGTTGATTGATGTTTCAAATTTCTGGGTTCAGCAAATGACTTCACTGCTCAAAAGGTCGGTATGGTCTATTGGAATATTTGACATCAACGCAACAACAAGCTGTGGAACAGATCCATGCTCTAGCCAATGGAGGTGATTAGAAGCAGTCTGAAGTTGTTATCAGATTAGTGTTTGGCGAAAGCACGGGTGTCATGGGAGAATGGTACAACGAGGCCGGTTCGGAGTGAACATGCATGGGTGAAACAGCCTGATGGACGTATCAAGTGCAATGTCGATGCGGCACTATTCAGTGATAGAAGAGCTACGGGTGTGGGCATGGTTTTTCGGAATGCACAAGGCGAGTTTCTCAGTTGTGGTACGAGGTATTTACCAAGCAGTTTGGAACCGAGAAAGGCTGAGGCAATAGGGTTAAGAGAGGCAATTAGATGGGCATTGGATACGGAATTGGCGAGGTTGACTTTTGAAATTGATGCTAAAAATGTTGTTGATGCCGTTGCTTCCATACAAAAAGGGTACTCAGCATTCTACATGCTCATTCAAGAGTGTAAGTGGCTGCTTCAACAAGGCTCGGACTACAGACTTGTTTTTATGCGTCAAACGGCTTATCAGACAGCTCATTGTTTAGCTAGGAATTCCACTTTTTATCCCCCGTTGTTTACTTGGAATGAGCCTCCATCTTTTCTAGAGGCCAGCCCGATGTATGATGTTTCCCGTATTTGGTGATGATATGAAAGTTTATGTTTCAAAAAAAAAAAAAATCTACCAAAGATGATATTCATTTGAAGACGTGTTACTTTAAAAACGTAATTAGCATATTTAAAAAAAACTAATTACAGTAGGATAAATTTATTTAAAGAAAATGAAAGAAATAAGAACAATAGTACTCACTAAATAGTAACTTACGAGGTTGCAACCAAATAATAATAATAATAATAATAATAATAATAATAATAATAATAATAATAATAATATTAATAGAAGAAAATGGTAACTTGTGAACATACGATCGAATTCAAGAATCCTTTCAAAAATTAACTTCATTTTCATCTATAAAGTTTTACTTTAGAGTGATTTTCAAAACATGGTAGTACATAACCAGGCTAATTTGTTTATTAGCACAATAATGATCAACGTCGTTTTTTGGCATTAAGAATCAACATCTCGTATTAAATTAGCTACCATTTTATCAATAATAACTAGATTTCCACTCGTGCGTTGTCCAAGTAGAGTTATAGAAGAATTTCGATAATAAAATGTAGTGTAATTGTACTTGTTAGTCTTGATGTTGAAAAGAAATAAAAAGACGGGACTTGCATGCAATTATTGGCTATCGTATACTAGAAAGCAATATGTAGTTGATTCTCTATTTTGCACTTTAGTTGTGTCGAATAGCACACGAACACTTATGTTTTGAAACTCATATTACATATGTTAATGTAAGGAAGATAAAGACCAGAAATTACATGCAGGG
>CAVNYN010208422.1:0-16305 GCA_963692815.1 Nyctanthes arbor-tristis | reverse complement strand
CTTAGAATTTGTTGGGAATATACACTCAGAATTTGATGGGAAGTCATTGAGTGGATGAAGACAAGCAATTACCTGTAGATCTATACTCTAATGCCACTAGCCATGAGCTTCTTTATTGTAGGTAATATTGCATCAAGTGAATCCTGCCAGCTACTATTAACGAAATAGCTGTCTAGAACGAAATAACTGTCTAGAAATGGGGGTAGGTAGTTAGAGCCTTTGAACTGAGTCTCTAGAATATTGAAATGAACCAGTGTTGAACGAGCAAGAGTTACAAAGAGTTGGTACTTGCAATCTTCCCATGGTCTAGGGACTCCGGTGATGTTAGCATGAAGTGCCTTTTGAAGTCTTTAAATAGGTGAAGATATAATCGTCCGAGCATGGATCAAAACTTGGCACCTGCTTTAGAAGAAGAATGGATTAATTTTGTGAGGAGTAGAAGATGAATGAGAATCCAGAATGAGTTGTTAAAGAATTACTCCAGGAGCGGTTGAAGAGGAATTGCACAAGGGAGCATAAATGTCGTAGCTGAAGATATCTCCTACGGCTTCCGATCCTTGCTCTGCATAATGTATGCATAAATCTGAAACAGTAGACGATGAGAAATTGCAATTTCTTATTATGTCTTCATGGAATTCATCTGATATGAGAGCACTTGTCCATAAATGCTCGTAACCACCTACTGTTGCATCTACATCGTCAATTAATACAATTCCCGATCTGTAAAATCACATAGGCAATAATCTTACAGTTCTTCATAAAAACAACACAATGTTGTATCAGGAAGCTTACAGCAAATCCTTTAAGGTTAATGTCAGTTTGATTTTTGATTTTGCTGTTCTCAAGGATTAAATCAGCAAGCTTAGGCACATAATGACCGGCATAACTCCTTCCAGTTATGTAGAAATCCCGGTCTTTGTACTCTGGAAATCTCTCCAGCCAGTTAGCTAGAAAGGCATAAGAATCTGCTGTAGTTTTTTTGTCACCAGTTATATAATCTGATGATGTACTGGAATAGGAAAATCCAACCCCAGCTGGGGATTCCAAGAAAATGACATTTGTCACTGCATTTCACCAGCAACATTAAATTTTCTTAACAGGTCTTTCTTTGTGAAAAAATACTTCATATTATCTTGTTCTTTTTTTTTTTTTGAATCAAATCTATTTTCATTCATTTTTCTTAAGCCTTTTCATGTTTCAACTTGAGCTTAACTTAAACCTATAGTATATTATCTTGTTCTTGAGATGCAAGTACTCACCATTGTTCCATGCATATTGGTTATATCAGAGAGTTTTCCCAAGTTCTTTCATTGCTCCACCCCCAATTGAAGAACAGCCAGGTCCTGAAGTTTCAAGGATACTTTATGTAAGGAAAATTTAAATAAGCCTGTCAAATTATGTGCAACTATTAGTGAAATCTTCACCAGTCTAACCTCCGTTCAGCCACAGCACTAGAGGTTTGTTAGAAGGATTTTCAGCCTCAGTAAAATAGTGAAAAAAGTGCTCAGCCAGCTGTAGGATCAACAGTAACATAGCTGAATATATTGAGAAAAAATGACCCAAGGTTGTCCAGGCAATGTTAGGATCTTATCAACTTCCTTTACTCCCTCCTGGGGTGCAACATAAACTGGTGAATATTCGGTGAATGCGTGATCCTTTGTAGGATAATTGGCCAAAATTTTAGTGCCATTCCTTGATAAATTTTCCAAGAGGTTCGTATCCCCTCACACCGTAGCATTGCACAGTAGCTGAGAGGCATAAAAGGGAGAGGAGAAAAACAAATGCACTTCTCATATTTGTCAATGCAATGGAGGGCGGGCCAAATATATGTCCATTGTTGCTTTGTTTCTTCTTTTATATAGGTTTAGCAGCACTAGGAAACAAACAGCATTTGTTGAAAACTGCGTATTTTATGACTTCTTGCCAGCTTTACTCATCATTGATAGTCAGTAATATTTAATGTGTTAAGATATATAGAGAGAATACGAAGAGAAAATTAAACTTCGCAATGGTATAATAAATTAGCCGGCTTTGCATTGTTTATCCCTTCAATGAATTGAATAATTGGTTCCCTGGTTTGTTTCAGTTGTTTGTTCAAAAAATCTAACACCTTATGTTCAGACAGTTCTAATGGTTCCGTCTTTTATCTTCAAGAACTCTCGATGATCGAATTCTTTTGACAGGAAGTGTTGGTTACTACAGTATTTCAGTCCTCCCTTTAGCATGTTGTGTTCTTCAAGTAATTCTTTTTTACTAACAAGCACAACTAAAAATATCTAGACAGGAGAACACCTACTTTGGTTAAAAGGAATTATTATTAATACATACAGTAGCTCTCCTTCACTAATCACATGTAAATAAATCCTCATATCTTTATGAGTAATTGGGTGTTATTCGAATTTCACATTTGATGCAATCTGCTTGCGTTAGTCTTCTTTACAAAGACAGCAATAAACAAAAGTTCATATTCTGTTCCTGCTTAGCTCTGTCCAGGGGGGAGCTTTCCCTCCAAGAAGGATGAGAAGAAGGCAAGTGCACGTTCAGGTTGGTAACCCGGAACAAAATGTCCTGCTCCTCTTATGGTCACAAATGTCACATTTTGGTATTCAACCACATATCCTCCAACCTTAACAGTCACAGAGAAATGGCTTTAGGATGCTATGTTTAGTACAGATGGACTAGAATTAACCTGTGTAATAACATCAGTTATTTCTCAATTACCTCATCTTTGGAGTACCAGGGGTACCATGGAGTCTTTACTGGTGACCCAAGTTTAGGCATCGAATACCTGGTCGATGTAACCGGTATTATCCCATCTGTATCTCCACTGCACGTATATTGTACGTTTATAACTTTTCAGTTTTTGCCAAGTTTGCATGCTTTTGTGTAAACAAATGTTAGAACATGTTACAATCTCTTACCTGTAGATCCAAACACTGATGCCGGTAGTCATCAGCTTCTTTATAGTAGGCAAAACAGTATCCGGCATGTCCTGCCATTGAATATCTATGGCTCCACTGTGTAGACATCAGTTTAGTTAGTTAGGTAAATTGAACTAGTATTATAAGAGACAGAGATATCGAAATGCTTCAGATGGAGAGATACAGTACTTGCAATCTTCCCATGGTCCAGGAACCCCAGTGATGTTTGCATGAAGGGCCTTTTGAACTTCTGGCGTGTTTAAATAGGAGAACACATAATCGTCTGAGCATGGATCAAAACTTGATACCCCGGGAGCAGTTGAAGATGAAGAACCGCACAAGGGAGCATAAATGTCATAGATGAAGACGTTGCCTATGTCAGCTTGAGATAAATATTTTGCACAGGCTTCTGAAATTGGGGCCTCAGAAGATGAAAATTTGCAATTTGAGACGATTCCTTGATGAACTTCATCTGATATGAGAGCACTTGTCCAGAAATGATCATAAGTTCCTGTCCACCTATCCGTATAGTCGATATATGCATTCCCAATCTGAAAAGTCAAAGCAGTATTCACCTTATAATTCAGGATGAAAAAGAACATATTGAATAAACTAGCAGGATGAGCATATGTTCTATCCAGGAAGCTTACAGCAATTCCTTTCAGGTTAATGACAGTTTGATTTGTGATTTTGTTTTTCTCGAGGATAAAATCAGCAAGCTGTGGCACATAATGACCGGCATAACTCTCTCCAGTTATGTAGAAGTCTCGGGTTTTGTACTCCGGAAATCTTTCCAGCCAGTTTACCAAAAAGGTATATGAATCGGCCGCCGTTTTTTGGTCCCCAGTAACATAATCTGATGATGTATTGGAATAGGAAAATCCAACACCAGCTGGGGACTCCAAGAAGAGGACATTTGCCACTGCATTTAGAGAAACACAACTTTCTTAACACGCAATTCTTTCAAAAAGATTACTTCTTCGAAAACAAGTGCTCACCTGTGTTCCAAGCATAAGGGTTATACCATAGCGTTTTTCCATCGGGATTCACCCGAAAAGGTCCAAGTTCAGTCATAGCTCCAGAGCCTATTGACGAACAACCGGGTCCTGCAGTAAAAAGGATATTTGAGATTGCTGGAAGGAAAATGTTGAAAAACAAGAAAAGCTCATTTTAAGGTAGATAAGAATCATGTAAAGAAGTATACATTGTCTTACCTCCATTAAGCCAAAGCACTAGAGGTTTGCTAGACGGGCTGTCAGACTCTGTAAAGTAATAAAAGAGTGCTCTGCCAGCGTTTGAATCGACCGTGACATAGCCTGAATACTGAGAAAAATTCACCTTTGGCTGTCCAGGCAAACTTAAGATCTTGTCAGCTTCCTTTAGTCCTTCTTGAGGAGCTATATAAACTGGTGGATACTTTTCATCCTCGACAGCATAGTCAACTGATCTCTTCATACGCTGCGCCTTTGTAAGTCTTGCGGGAGGACCATATCCTTTCCTACTATAACATTGTACATAAGCTGCAAGGCACAAAAGAGAGAACACTAAAACAAATATACCTCTCATATTTTGAATGGAACAAAAACGAATGCATGAAATTTTGCTGTTTAGGCAGCTTTTTAAATAGACAACATTTGTTGAAAACATTGTGTTTTTGTCTTTGTTGGGTTTACACCTCATTGATGATCACTATGCATCACTACTGGTGGAAATTAATTAAGTGACATCTTTTTCTTCTCCCCCCCTCCCCCTCTTCCTTCTATGCAAGGTCCATCGAGACTTCGGAATTATTTGGGAAGGACATAGAGATAATATAAACAGAAGAATAAATTTCATAATATATTTGTTAACATCAGCCGGCTTTGCATTATTTATCCTAAAAGAAACGCAAATCATTGTTGCTTTTTGTTTGTTTTTGATTAAACAAGAATGTTAAATAATATATAAAAACAAGATATCGAATTAAAATAAGACCTCTTCTGGCTTCATATATTACGTGCCAGTTCATTCATATTCAAAGATGATAAATTTGACAGACAAAACTAACAAGTTGCATCAAATAGCGAAAGGACGAGATAGGCAGTTGAAGCATGTATTGCGTAGATGCAATCTTTACAAAAACAAGTTTCAAATATATGCATCCAAAGGCTATATTTATTCAACTTTCAAGTTTTCATTGCAAACTTAAAGGTTCATCAATCTGATGCAATCTGCTTATATCAGTCTGTCAAAAACAATCAATTCTGACGTGTTATTTGTATTGATCTTGATCCTGATAGCTCTTTGGAGGGGCAGGCTTTTCCCGTAAGAAGGATCAGAAGAATGTAAGTACGCATCCTAGTGGGTAACTTGAAACAAAATGTCCTGCTCCTTGTATGGTAACAAATGCCACATTCTGGTATTCGACTACATAACCTCTGACCTTAATAATGACAGAGGAACAGTCTCAGACTGACCTTTAGTACAGATAGACTCGAATTAACCATTGTAATAAACTCGTTCAGTTTCTTAACTACCCCATCTGTGGACTGCCAGGGATATCATGGAGTCTTTTCAGGTGATCGAAGTTTCTTTACTGAATACTGATTGCTTTTACTGGAATTACCCGATCAGTATCTCCCTTCAGCGGCCTCAAAAGCCATTAACTAACAGAAACTTTTCTGGGGAGTATTTATCCAAAGGAACATCAGCCAACCCAACTTTGAGTTATTTATCCCAAAGAATTAAACTCAATTTTTTGTTGCAGTTTGTCTGTCTAATGCTTCGTTAACCAAGAAAACTCAATGAAATATAAAAACAAGATAACGGATTAAAACATGATTCTCTCCTTGCTTCGTATATATATCTATGTTCATTCATATTCCAGAGATGATAAACTTAGATCGGAAGAGCACACGTCTGAAGTAGCAACAAATAAATCACAAAGGACGAGATAGGTAGTTAAAGCATGTCGTCTGTAGCAAGACTCGTTTAGATAAATGGTTTGATCTTTAGTAAAAAAAAGTTCAAATCTTTGCATCCAAAGCAATTGGCTACTATTCAAATTTCGGGACAGATTTAAGTTCCATCAATCTGATGCAGTCTGCTTATATTAGTATGTAAAAAAAGACTAATCAGTAGTTCTGACGTGTTATTCGAATTGATCTTGACTCCTGTTTAGATACTTTGAGGGGGAAGTTTTCCCTCCAAAAAGGATGAGAAGAATGTAAGTGCCAGCTCCGGCTGGTAACTTGGAAAAAAGTGTCCTGCTTCTCTTATGGTAACAAATGTCACATTATGGTATTCGACTACATAGCCCCCAACCTTAACAGTGACAGAGAAACAGTGTCAAGACTCTATCCTTAGTACAAATGGACTAGAACAGAACTGTGTAATTATCAAAATCAGTTGTCTGTTAATTACCTCCCCTTTGGAGTACCAGGGATACCATGGTGTCTTTACAGGTAATCCAAGTTTCTTCATTGAATACCGAGTTGAGATAACTGGAACTACGCCATCTACATCTCCACTGCTCGCACATAAAAAGCCATTAACTAACACAACCTTTCACCAAAATATATATATATATATATATGGAGTCATATAGTTAGTTACCTGAGATCCAAATGCTGATACCACTGGTCATCAGCTTCTTTATGGGAGGTAACATTGTTTTAGGCCGGTCCTCACAATGATCACCTACAGTGCTGTTAACAATGGAGTTTGTTTAGTTACAGGATATCTTTCAAAATTTATTTGCTCGTAAAAATATTTTTGATGGAGTATAATAGTACCTGCAGTCCTCCCATGGTCCAGGAATTCCAGTGATGTTAGCATGAAGTGCCTTTTGCACTTCATGAGTGTTTAAGTAGTTGGAGACATAATCCTTTGAGCATGGATCAAATTCTGATATCTGCTTTGAGAGTCGAATGGAAGGTGAGGAATCCAATTGGTACTCCAAGGAGTAGAAAATAAGAGTAGAAAGTAATTTAAGTTTAATGATAGTTTAATTTGTCATCTTGTTTTTCTTGATGATTATTAAATCAGCAAGCTGAGGCACAAAATGTCCGGTATAACTCTCCAGATAGAAGTCCCTGGTTTTGTATTCTGGAAATCTTTCTAGCCAATTCACTAAAAAGGTATATGAATCTGCTCCGTTTTTTCTATCTCCAGTAATATAATCTGATGAAATATTGGAGTACGAAAGTCCAATACCAGCTGGAGATTCCAGAAAAATGACATTTGCCACTGCATTTCACCAGAAACATTAACAGATGTTTCTTTGTAAGGAATGCCTTTTCTAGGGATGCAAATGGAATTTGTACACACCGTTGTTCCACGCGTATTTTTTATGCCATAGAGATTTTCCATCAGGATTAACTCGAAATGGTCCAAGTTCTGTCATTGCTCCAGCTCCTATTGAAGAACAACCAGGCCCTGCAGTTCCAAGGATGCTTGAGATTGCTAAAAGAACATAAACCAGATCGGAAGAGCTCGTGAACTAGATAGTGGTGTATAAACAGATCATCATTTCTACTCTTACGTCAATTAAGCCACAGCACTAGAGGTTTGCTAGATAAAAGAGCGCTTGACGAGCTGTAGGATCAACAGTTACATACCCAGAATACTGGGAAAAATTCACCTTAGGTTGGCCAGGCAAACCTGGGATCTTGTCAAGTTCCTTTAGTCCCTTTTGAGGTGCTACACAAGCTGGTGAATACTCGGTGAAGGCATCATCCTCTATAAGAGAATCAACTGATCCCTTCACCTGTTGGGCCCTGGTAAGTTTTCCATGAACACCAAATCCTCTCCTTGCATAACATTGTGCTGATGCCGTGAGGCAAAAAAGAAAGATTACTGAAACAAATGGACTTCTCATCTTTGCAGTGCGACAAGATCATATGTCTTCGTGGGACTTGGTGTTTGAAGCTGATTTCAATGGCAGAGGATTGCTTGTTGCTGACTATGGAGTCTCGGCTGCTGAGGATTCCTTATTTCTGGCTGATCTTTACTTTACTTTCATTACTTGTTTAAGCTTAAGTTGTATTTTGTTTTCTTGGGTCCTTTTGTTTAATCCTTACCGCCTAAGGTTGGAGACTCTGACCCCTTTTTGTATTTCTCTTTTCTAATTAATGAAAACATGATCTTTTCCCAAAAAAAAAAAAAAAAAATATCTTCCATTGTGGTTTTTCTTACTTTTATAGATGAAATTTGCAGCATTAAATGAGTAATATTTGCAAACATTGTAATATTTTCTTCCTGTGTTGGATTTACAGCTCAATTCCTCTTTTTCAAGTAAAGAAAGATGGAGAAGTGTCGCAATTTCCCAGTTAAGATACATCCAACAGTATCATGGACATCATCCGTCTTGCAGTTTAGCAATCAAGCCAACATAATAATCTAATCTAGTCTAGTTAATTAATAATAATATGAAAATAAACCTTAACTACTTTACTAGATAAGAGTAGAAGTTGATGGCTAAATTGTTTATCCTAACAATTGATCTAACCAGAAACCAATCTCAAGAAAATCAAAAAATAAGCAAAGATTTGTGTCCGTAATATGCAACCTATTTTAGGTTGTTATGATTAGGATAGCCGTGAAAATTGAGTCATGTCATCCAAGGACCTGGCACGTCTGGTATTATGTACCGAACATGCATAGACAAGACCACAAGGATGCCCTTAAACTGGCCATTACAAACTTGCACTGAGCTGAAGAACTAACTTTTAACAAGAAACATTGATTTGAAGTAACTATAGGAAATAAAAGATCAGCGATCTTTATCAAGACGGTGGATAATGGGTAGTACTGAATTTTTGTCCTTGAAGTCAAACTTTCTGTTCGCCTTAATCTCGATTACTATGTAGCTCTAGCCGGAGGAAGCTTTCCCTCTAAGAAGGACAAGAACAAGGCTAGGGCGCGCTCAGGCTGGTAACTCGGAACAAAGTGCCCTGCTCCTCGTACAGTCACAAATGTCAAATCCCGGTATTCGACCACATAACCTCCAACCTTTAAAATTAAATGACAGAGCAATGTTGATTAGAGTTACTCCCAAAATGGGTAGCTTTTTCTGTTTTACTTATAAGTAAGAAAAGAGGATGTCGTAATCATGCTTACCTCACTGTGAAGGTACCACGGATACCATGGAGTCTTTACCGGCGACCCAAGCTTTAGAAGCGAATATTGAGTTGCTGTTACTGGCACTCTACCATCTGTATCTCCACTGCAAGTTTAGTTCAAACCATCAACTGAAGAACTTCATTATTGATTCAAACTTGTCCTAATGTGCGGCCGAAGCATGAATATAGCCACTTACCTGTAGATCCAGACACGAATTCCGCTAGCCATCAGCTTCTTAATGGTAGGTAAAACTGTGTCTGGCATGTCCTTCCAAATTTCAAATATAGTCGCGCTGGAGTAATCAACCATAATCAGTAAATTATGCAGTTTTTTTATGATATTCAACTGAGGGGAAAAAGAAAAAAGTGAATTGACAGATGGTGCAGTTCAATACTTGCAATCGTGCCATGGTCCCGCAACTCCAGTGACATTGGCATGAAGTGCCTTCTGTACTTCAGGAGTGTTTAAGTAGGTGAAGACATAATCCCCCGAGCATGGATCGAATCCTGAACTCTGTTCTGTGACCGAGGGAGACTTTGAAGACGAAGAAAGGCACAAGGAAGCATAAATATCATAAAAGAATACGTTGCCTCTATCTGCATCTGCTTTATCAAGAACTGCATTACAGGCATCTGTTATAGAGTTCGATGAAGAAAAATTGCATGTTGATAAAATCTCCAAATGATGTTCATCAGACATCATAGCATGCGTCCAGAAATAGTCGTAAATGCCCTTATACTCATCCTCAAGATCAATGTATGCATTCCCAATCTAAAAATCATATCCCAGAACGTTAATTCTTGATAAAGAATGTGTTTAGCAACTTATCTATATTATAATCTGGATTATAATCTGTCACACGATATTATTTCATTGGTTTCACTTTTTTCAAAAAGTCAAAAAGTAAAAGTCAAGTCGCAATTATTGACTTTTTACACAAAACAACCAATAAAATGATGCTACATCGCAGATTATAATTCAGATTATAATTTGGATCCTTGCCAAACACTTTGAAAATGTTTACTAGGTAAAATAGGCTGCGTGATGTATCAAGAAACTTACTGCTATTCCTTTTAAATTAATGACAGTTTGGTTTGTGATTTTGTTTTTCTCGAGGATTAAATCCGCAAGTTGAGGCACATAATGACCAGCATAACTCTCCCCGGTTATGTAAAAAGTTCTGGTTTTGTACTCGGGAAATCTGTCCAACCAGTTTACTAAGAAGGTATATGAATCTGTTGCAGTATGTTCATCATCATAATCCGTTGATGAATTGGAGTAAGAAAATCCGACGCCTGCTGGGGATTCCAAGTAGAGAACATTTGCCACTGCATGTTCAATTCACAATGTCACATCGTACTAGCCAGTATAATTTATATGATTTTAACATGTTTTTCTTTATGAATGATTCATGATTGCTTGTAACAGGGATGCAAGCACTTACAAGTATTCCAGGCATATTTGTTATACCATAATGTTTTACCATCATTGTTCACCCGGAATGGCCCGAGCTCTGTCATTGCTCCGCCTGCTATGGACGAACAACCCGGCCCTGCAGTCCCAACAAGGCAAGAATGGCAATAATAAATGAAAAGTTTATCAAAATCAAGGAAAGTCTCACAAATTTATTGTATGATTAGGCTCTGTACAGTTCAACACAAAGCCAAAAGCATACATGTGTTAGAAGGATGCATAGTCTTTTTTTGCTCAGGCTTTGTGGACTTACCTCCATTGAGCCACAGGACCAGAGGCTTGCTAGAAGGGTTCTCAGACTCGGTAAAATAATAAAAGAGCGCTCGACCAGCCTTAGGATCAACAGTCACATAGCCTAAGTACTGATCAAAGTTAACTTTTGGTTGCCCAGGTAACATGGAAATCTTGTCAGCCTCCTTCAATCCCACCTGAGCTGCTACATAAACTGGGGAATACTCAGTTGAGGCATCCTTTGTATGATACTTGACTGACCCTTTTGATCCCCGAGCCTTACTCATTTCTCGCACAGAGTAATATCCTCTCCCACCGTAACATTGCACCGAGGCCACAAGGCACAACACAGAAAGAAACAAAAGAATTGCACCTTTCATCCTTTGTTGTGCAAAAACAAACTGGGCTCCTTTCCCATCAATAGCAGAATCATTCTCCTCTTATATAGGTTCTGCAAAACTAAAATAATATCAAATTTCCAAGTTTCTCCTTACTCGGTCAATATACATAGGACCAAGACATATAGACGGTACAATAATAATAATCCTTAACATATGAATGTTTCGATATAGTCCCAAAGAGAAGACACAATATTAGAAGTCCAAAAGCCGGCCTCTGGTCATGCCCAGTTTTTATTTTAATTCAGACATATATAGTAACCAGACAATGCTCAAAGGGAGATTCATTTAGATCAACTGAATATGCCTGTAAACAGATATTAACTTAATCATATTGTCTTTTCGTTCAAATGCACTATGTGTTCGTCGCACCTGAAATCTGTGATTCTCATGGCTTGATTTGCAAGCATCTTATGGCTTGCATTTTAGGATCATTCTTCTGGAAGAAAGAAGCAGCCAAATGCTATAATTTATCTCTATATACTTCAAATCATATGGAAAGTTACCATATTAGTTCATATTCATATATGATGATCAAATTTTGGTAACAAAAGTGGTTCGAATTGTATTACAGTGGATAGATCAGACGGTATTGAGTTCGAACCACACATACCCCTCCCCTATCTCCCCTCTGTATATAATTAAAAATAAAATTTAAAAAAAATTGGTAGCAGCAATGGGACTTCCATTCCAAAGATTTAAAGACCAAAGGGTGCGCGTCTACAGCAGAAGCGTAAACTAATGCCCTCAGAAAATTTTATTGAAGTTGACTTCAGACTTGGGGAAACAAGGATTATTGAACTTACTTTAAGCAGTCGTCTAAGCCGATAAATCGAGTTGAATCGCGAATATTTATGTAATACATTGAGAATTTAGGGACATGAATTGTTTGACCAAATTCAAATTTGAAATAGGGTGAAAAAGAACGAGTAGGGCTAACATGGAGGCTCTGTCATGCATTTGCGACAATTAATGAATTAGAAGTGTGTCCATCCTGTAACAAAAATGAAGTCTAGTGACCAATATGAAATTTCACTAAAAGATCAGTACTCAATACACCTTCATATTTTAGTAGTGTTCTAAACAGCACAAAGACGCATGATTTAAACATGAAAAATTGTGATAAAGCAAGATATCCCAGAAAACTGAATTCTTCTCAAATCAACTCAGATACAAAGGATCTTAAGTACCAAAACGAAGTGTTGTATACGTCCTAGCAGGTAAAATCAACGCCAAAATTTCAACAGGGAAATGCCCCTGTTAGCAGGATTTTTTTTAGTGAAAGAATAATGAATAGGCTAAGCTAAAAGTAAGCTCTATGTACAGGCACACACGCATTTACATCTTGTAATCCTCGTGTAAATAGCTTTCATATTGTGTTCCCTTCAGTGTCTTCTCAATGTCCGCCCAATTTTCGATCTGTGATGATAAGGACCCGCGGTGTATCTTCACTTGGCGACTACTCAGATTCTTTCGTGGAACCTTCAGAAAATCTTGAACGTCCATCAATTTCTGAAGGGAGAAAACACACAAATATTTGAGTATGGAAACACGATACATTGATGCATTTTTTCAGCCAACAGATATAAGATGTCTTACAGTTTGGTTCTTTACTATGTCCTCGTAGTAAAGGATCATGTGTCTAGTACTGTTGAAATATTGTAAAGCCTTCGTGACCATGTTGTCCACTTGCCTCAGATTTGGTATCAGCAATGTAGTATTAAGTGTAGGTTTGTATCTAGCAAGTATTTCAGCCTGCAAAAAGAATAAAAGTACAGTTTAATACACTGATTCTTTCTTTTTAGCACGTTTATTATTCACGATAGACAAACAGAGAAAGAAAATAACATGAGAGACAGGGACCTCGTGCCTCGAATGGACATGAGATTTGTGCGTTCCATTCAGCAGTTTAGCATTCTGATCATAGGTATTAGCAAGTATCGAAATCATCCGGCGCAGAAGATTTCTTCTGAACAGAAAAACTACCGAAACTCCTTTAGTATTGAAGTATTCTACTATTTCTTCATGATGCTGCATTAAACCCTGCAACAAAACAGAACAAGGCATATATTGATCGTTGTTCCTATATATAAAACAAGACCCTTGTGAGTTCACACTTGGGAATTCACTACAATCTAACAGCCAGAAGAAGCAAATAGAAGTTTAATGCAAACTGATATATCCAGTTGGAAAGCCAGGAGGTAAAATAAAAGTTGGATTGAGGAGCAGGAAAAGGTGGATGGCCATACCTCCCCCACCTCCAAACCTAAACATGAAAATCAGATGAATGAAGCAAATAGCCAAATATCCCTGCACGGAACTGAAGGAAGGAGTCAAGTCCGGGGAAAAGGTTTACCTGATTATTCTTTCTTCCCTTGCTTTGTCTTTAATGTTGTTTTTAATCAATTACCCTACCCCCTTTCCTAGCAGAATATTATTGTATCATAAAATGTGGGAAGAAAATAGGCAAAAGTTATAGGTAACAAGTGAATTCTCCTCTATCCCCATACGAGATTCCGTCACATGCAATCAGCAAGGATATATGTAGCTGCCAACCAACAGTATAAATTATTTACTTTTAACTACAAAGCATGCTAGTAAAAACCATAACATTGGACAGATTCTATGGTAGCCAACAACTGAAATACTCATGTAATTGACATGGATCGTAAAGGTTTGAAAATTTTAGCATGCTTATTGCTCCATGTTATTTGGGTCATGTCATGCTAAAATAAGATAAAGACAATACATCAGTAACAAAGTAATCAAGCCATTTACTACAGACAAAGGTTTTCTGAATTAGGGTGTGTATGAAATAGATTCTTTAAGAAACGTTTTTATGAAAAATGATTTTTTCTTAAAAATGAGTGGTGAAAAAGTAATATTGGGAAATGTGAAAAATGATTTTTTAAAGAATGTATCAATTGATTCTACAAAAATCTACCTCATACACACCCTTAGGGTAAAAAATAGTAACAGAAACATGGAAACATGGAGCTAAAAGTGAGTGCCCATCATAGTTCTGTTAACGTTTATTAGATTGGTCTAGTCCTAATCGCATAGTTGTGTCATTGAATTCCAACACCTATAGTTATCAGACAGGATTCTTATGTCTACAGATTCAAAACTTCCAGTCAAAATCACATTGGCATAAAAGTGGCATGTACTTTCAACACATTATTGTGCATTAAATATTAGATGGAATAAAATTATTGTCTGTAATTAGTAGACAATATCACTTGAAAAGACGTTCCAAATTTGAGATGAAACTTGCCTGATTAAGCATCCATTTCAATCCAATGGCAGCTGTACACTCATTCTTGGAGGCACTAGTAAACCAGTCTAGATTATAGATTTGATCTAAAGTTTCTGTAATTGTCGAAATATTACTCCTGCGAACCTTAACCGAGAAGATTTCACCGTTAGAGCTTATGTTAATATGGCTGTTCAACAATGTCTCAAACCAACCACTGCCAGACCTCTGGGTGGACAGAATTGCAAAATATCGCACCGGATTGCATGCACACTCAGACCTAGTTGAACCACCAAGTGCAAACCAGTAAATCAACAGTGACTGCAACTTATCATTAAAATGTAGACGGATACAATCTCTAACCTGCTGAAAGTCTTTGGCTTGGGAAAATGCACGTAAGGTTTTTCCGAAGGTTCAACAGTAGGTTCTTCACACGGCCTATCAACGACTTGAAATCTCAATAGACGTTCACTTGAGCGTGCATTATATTGCTTAAGACAAATTGAGCATATATAAACCCCACAGATCATCACAAAAATTAAAACCACCATTCTCAAAAGCAGGGGATTCTTCTTCGGATGCTTTATAATCAAGCTATCCTGAAACTCGCAAATATCAAAACATCACATCAGAGCACATTGTCTAACATAAATTTCCGACTAACACCCCCGATTTAAAACAAAGAAAATAGAAACAAACTATTTAGTCACATAGAGCTTGAAATAACCCAGGGGTCAACAAGAAAATGACTAGCATCAATAATCAAAACTTTGAAGTAAAGGGCTTGAATTTCACAAAATTAAATCTCACCAAACAACAAGAATATAAATAACATTATTTTACCATAATTATAAAAAAAAAAAAAAAAAAAAAAAAACTAATTAGAGTGTTTGGCAACAAGAATATAAATAACATTACTTTACCATAATTTCACAAAATTTGACAAGCCCATAGGAGATGGTAGGCAAATGCAATGAATCGAGAAAAAAACAATCTGGGTTGCTTCAATTCGAATGCTGGGACATTAGGAAAATGTAAGTTTTAGCCAAAATGAGTGAGCATGTATATATATTTGTAATTTGACTATTTAGGTTCCCAGATCAAGAAATTACGGTAAAATCAAAACATTACAAAAAAGAAAAGAGCATAATCCTAATATAAACCGAAGTCTTTGGATAATAAAATGCCATTCCCATATATATTGAGTACACAAACACCAAAAACCAGCTAATAAATTAACAAAATACATAGACATACAGACGTACCTTAGAGAAGAAACAGAGGCCGTCAGCCATTTTTTCCGTTTGTGCTCAAAAAAAGGGAGCTCAGATTCAAATCCTCTTTACCCTTTTCATTTTAACTTTATTCATCATACACCTTTTCTTTCTCTACAGTAATGAACATGCACAAATCATAAACAAAACGTAAAGGTAAGCTTTTTCTCGTGAAGGACACTGTAATCATCAAATGCTTATGTGCAGACCGTTGCACGCTCCCTTTTTCTCTTTAAGATTTCCCTTCGGATTTACACTATTCTCTCTCTCTCTCTCTCTCTCTCTGTCTCTCTCTCTCTAGACTAATTCGCGTTCTGTTTTCAATCGGTATATTGTGGGTTCTGATGTGGAAGGATCCGAATCTAGGCGTCCGATTTGCAAATAGGTATGGGGACAAAGGTTAACGGCAGTGTTGTACGCGTTGATTTCGTCAAACGTTGAATTCGATAGCGCATTTCATGTTTTTCGTAATAATTTATATCCAAACGGGGCATATAAACAAATTAATCTGTGTTGGGAAAAAATTCCTCCGATTTTAGAAGTACTTCTGTAATGGAATTAAGAATTCACTTAATTTGTTATTTAATTTAAACTCCTAAATACACATATGAGTTATTAATTGACCAAAACTCTTAAAGTACTATAATTTTTTA
>CAVNYN010208418.1:0-16727 GCA_963692815.1 Nyctanthes arbor-tristis | reverse complement strand
ATATACTTGTTATCATATTATGATTACCATATTAGGAATTTCTCAACTGCTAAGATTAAATAAGGCATATACAGGAATCCTTAAAATTAATTAGTATACCTGCAATCACATTAGCATCGTCGACACCATCCTCATGGGTCATGGCAAACACTCGTGCCTTTTCTTTCTTAGCCTGCTCCACATTCTTCTTCTGATCACTGCTCTGAACATGTGCATTTATGCAGTTTGATGTAAAATGGCCGGGTTGACTGCACTTGTAGCAGACTCCCTTACCCCATAAGCATTCTCTCTTGTACATCTTCTTACAATTGGGACATGGAGGAAAAGTATTACCAGGCAGTCTTCTAGTGATCTGAGTGTTTGGCTTCTTGGTTGGTGCATAATTCTTGTTCTGATTCTGAGACTGTCCATGCCACTTTCTCTTGCCCTGATTTTATTGGTTTCCTCTATTCCCCTGTCCACTGGATTGTGGACCAGAATAAGCCACAATCTGAGCCATTCTCACAATTGACCGTAAGTGGGCAAGGAGCGAGAGCACACAATCTTGCGGATATTTGGGCGTAAACCTTTCTCAAACCTCCTGGCCTTCATGACCTAAGTGCTTGCCAAGTGTGGGGCATAGCAGGAGAGTTCCTCAAATTTTCTCTCATAATCAGTAATGTCCAAATCTCCTTGCCTCAAGTTTAGAAACTCAAACTCCTTCTGATCTCACAGGGCCTGTGAAAAGTATTTGTCGATCAAATCGGTCTTGAATTGTTCCCAAGTCAAGTTCCTCTACACCTCCAGAGTCCTGGTCCTGCAAATAGAGTCCGACCAATGGCCAGCATGACCCTCTAGCATAAACTCATCACACAGAACCTTCTGATCGTCAAGGCATGAGATATGTCAGAATATTTTCTCCAGGGATCTAAGCCACTCCTCTGCGGCTAAGGGGTCATTGCCGCCCTCAAACCTGGGTGGTCTGCACCAGCAAAACTATTCAACCATAGACATAGCTGGGGCTAGTGGTGCAGCAGTTGCATTCTGTCTTTGCTCCAGTACCGCCTAGAGTAACTCTCTAATTATGTTGTTCTGAGATTCGCCTCGTGGAATTTCCTTTACATCACAAGGCAAGAATCAAATTTATTTTACTTGCAATTCATAGCACAAAACATATATCATCATAAATAGTTCAACAGAGGAAGGAAAAAGAAACATGCTTTCATTAACATTTAAAATCCTTCAATGAGGAGTACAAAAGTGGAGATAACATCTTAAGTCAACTAGCTTAACTTGAGATTTAAAGATAACCATTGCTGCTGATACAACTCTCATTACTACTCCTTCCAACTACCTACTCTACTCATCAAGCCAATCTCCAAATCCTAGTGGTGGAGTGCTAAGGGTGTACTCAGGTGTACCGGGTGTATATAGGAAAGGTCCATATACCTCAGACTCAGCATCAAGTACAACTCGGTTTAACTCCAACTCTATCTACATAGGCTCCTCCTCTGGCAATGGAGCATGCACTGCTCTGGTGGAAAAAACCTCCCTGAACTCATCACAAGCTCATCGCAGAATGTCAAGAAATCAACATCTACTCCCCAATGACTCCTCAGATCCTCATAAAACTCAGAAATCAGTAATTGTCTGCCCTCATGAAATACGGATATCAGGTGGCCAATAGAGGCCGTACCGTCGGTGAGCAAGTCACAGGATAAGGCTTCCGATCTCGTGCCATGCGGTAAGCCAAGATATTCTCTGGCATAGTCCCAGCCGGATCAAACTCAAATGACAAGTATCTATCCCAAACAGCAAAAACCCACTCGTACATACCTTCAGTCTGAACCATATCTAAGAATTCGCTATCAAAGTGTAGTCAGGTAAATTTCTCATTATCTCTAGGAAGTTCCTGAGGACTAAAATGAATAAAGAAATATAATGTAAAATCATTTCTTGATTATCCTCACTTAATTTATCTACAAGTATGCCCAATTATACTCGACTTGGTTATTTATCAAATAGGGTACAATATATTTCTCGTCTCAATAATTCATAACATCATATCTCAAACATGTACCCGAGTTTCTCAACATAAATATTTTCTCAAAATAAATATCTTTCTTTACCTTCAGAGTCGGCGGAGAGAGCAATGCCAATGGCACTTCCAAAAGTTTCAAATTTAAAATTATTTTTTCGCGGGTCTACAGAAACATCGACCACGCTCTGATACCAAGCTGTAACGCCCCCGGTTCTAGGTACCCGAGACGTTAACAAATTTTTTCTCTCTTTTAAGTAAAATAAAATAAAATGAATCAATAGTGGATATAAAGCGGAAAATATCTTGATTCGATAGTGATAATATAAAGGATAATTTGTCATTGATATGTCAAACTGGTTCACATGACATCAAAAGTTTACCAAGTACTTAAACAAAGTGCAAATCATTCAAAATAACGCCAATTTAATTTATTTTGAAAGCCACCATTGCTCAAGGCGTCTCCTCCAACTCTAAATCTGCAAAATATTAATTTTGAAAGGGATGAATATTTCATAAAAATACTCAATAGACTCAGCACAATATTAACCAATTTATACTATAAACATACATATAAAAATACAATGCACATCTCATAGGTCTTAAATAGTCTTTACTCGAAAACAAGCATCGTATGGTAAATGCAGATTTTTGACTCTCGTCTCATGACCAAGGCATAAAAAATACTAGCGCGCATAGTAACATCATAGCATGAATGCAAAATCTATGCATAGCGATAAAGCATATGCAAAAGTCTCGTCCCGTTTCATCTCAGGCATAAAGCAAATAAGCTCATGCAAATAACATATAAGAACATAAATCACAGCTCTATATGCAATTCATAGAACAACCAATTAATATTAGCGCTATTTGTGAGAAAGTATCTTTAGAAAAGAGTCTACCTCAAGTTTCTCCAAGTCGAGCTAATAGGCAAGGCTCACTCACTTTATTCTTCACTCCTCGCCTGTAAAAGAATATAAAACTCAAATTAGGCTTTTTGGTGAAATGAGGTATTTTATAAAAGGAACTATTTTTAAAACTAAGTTATAATAAAATAATTATATGAAATGCTTAAGGGTGTAGTGCGTAATGTGGCTAATACCCAAAAGTTAAGCAAAACTAGAAAATCAAGAACTAACCAAAATTTAGGTATAAAATAAATGAATTTGTTTAAACTAATTAAGAAATCCTTAAAAATTCAATAAATCAAAAAATTAGAATTTAAATTGCTAAAGTCATTAAATCCCATATTTAATGAATAGTAGGGCTTTAATTAAAATAAGTATGAACTAATTTTTGGGTTTAAATAAATAAAGTCTAAACATAACTAAAATTAAAATCTTATAAACTTTCAAAATTAATTTTGAAGAATCCCAAAATAAGAGACTAAATTAATTGAGAATAAAAGTTTATAGGCTAAAATAAGCATAATGTAAGTCTCTGGACCCATCTGAAAGGAATCAAAATTTCAGGGGCCAAAGGCAACCCAAATCAGAAGTTTTTAGGCTTACTTAAACAAGAACAAAAAGATTAGGGCTTAGTGACACAAGGTAAAACGTTGGGACTGAAATTAAAATATCACAATACATAAAAATTACTCCCTCAGCTCCCACTCTCATTCGAAAACAGAGAGCAATAGGGAAGCCATGGAAGAGAGGGGGGGCAGCCGGCTTCGCCCTATTCGTCAGTGACACTGGGCCAGAACGTGTCGCCCGCGACGACAATGGCTGCGATGGGCGATTTTGGGTGCAAGCATGGTGGATCTGGTTGAAAATAGGGGTTGCTCTGTCAAACCCGCCCCAAAAAAATCCAAAAATTTCTGGGTTATGTTGTCTAAAAATGAATGTAGATGCTTGGGTTAGGTTCCTAGTTGTGAGGTGAGTTGAAACAGTGGAGTTTTTGGGTGAAAATGGTGGTGTTGTTGGCCGTGGTGTTGGCGGCAGTGGTGGTGGAGATCGGAAGAGTGGTGGTAGTGAACGGTAGTGGTGGAGGTTGGGCTTAAACCAAAAATATTGTTTCCTTTCCCTTTTTCCCACTGCCTGAAGAGAAAAATGCCTAAGTGTTGAAGGATTTTATGAAATTGCTTGAACTTTTGTATAGAGGCAGTGTATATGTTTGTGGAATTTCTTTGAAAATTATGTTGAAAATATGAGATAAATTTACATTAGGATCTAACTGTGTGTGTTTGAAGATCAAAATGTAGAAAAAAAGTGAAAGAATTTCATTCACTACACTTAGGATACATTACAAATTTTCCATGGGACTTTCTGTGGCCATTTGTGTATGTATGGGTTTGCAAGGGATGAAAATGTAGGAAGAATTTTGCTTGTTGAAATAGGCAGTGTGTGTGTAGGTGTATTGTTGAATATATGAAAGGTAATTGTAATGAAGATGGTGGTGAATGATTGTAGAAATTACCCCAAGACAAAGAGGAAGAGTGAGATGGAGAACCTTGGGTGGCTGCTAAGTTTAACTGAGGTTGGAAGTAGTGAGGAATTGGAAATTATATATACTAGTAATTTTAGTATAAGGTTACATCTAGGATGGAGGTGTTGAATGAAGATCACCATTTGTGGCAAAGTATTTTGAATGCTTGTTTTAAATGTAACAATTGAAATAAGAAACTAAATAATTGAATTAAGAAACTAAGCAATTAAATTTTTGTAGAAATTAGCTAATGAATAAAAGAAAATTTGTAAAATGTTAATTATGTTAACTTAATTAAATGGCTCATTAATGGTAAATAACTAAATAAATAAATAAATTCTTATTTAAGATAAATCTTTATTATGTATAATAATTAAATTAAGTTAAAGAATTAAATTCGAAGAAGTCGGTAGCGACGCGACTTTAGGTTTTGAAATTGTAAAATTTATAGTTCTAAAGTTTCGATCGCTACATGTTTCCTCCAACCAAGGATCTTCTGTGATGGATTTGTAGGATCTACATGAAGCAAAAACATATATGACACAAGAAAATACTACACTAGTTATTTGACATCAACAAATAAAGGGAGTTGAAATTCTAAAATTCTGCTAACCAAAGAGAGAGACGTCTAAGCTTTTATTTTGCATGTAGTCACAAACGAGAATTTTTTCTTCTTTCTCGACACAAAAACCAATTAATCTAACAAGATTCTGGTGTTGGAGTTTGGCAATCATGGTCATTTCATTCATAAATTCTTCTATGCCTTGTCCAGATGCTACTGAAAGCCTTTTTACAGCAATTTCTTTCCCATTGGCTAGCTTCCCCTGCGTTGTACAAATAATATAAGTTACAACACTAGAATTCCATAGAAACGTATCATCACATGGCTAATGAAGATCAAGAGCATCAATCAAACCCATAACTCATGAGTTTAATCTTTGAAATTTCCCTATATTAACAATCGCAAGATTCCTGTGTATATTTTCCATGTATAGTGGATCTAGTTTCCTTTGTATTGGCACTCAATGTTGTATAAATATTTCTATAGTCCTCAAAGAGATTAAGTCAATTTACACTACAAATCTTCATGATATCGGAGCGACCTATTTATGTTTTAATAATCCAAAAAAATACCTTGTAAACTGGACCAAAACAGGCTTTCCCAAGCATATTACCATGGTGGAATTGCTCCATGGCATTTGCAATTGTTTGGAAGGAGAATAGTGGTAACTCTTCAAGATTAACAGTATCCAAATTATCTATTTCTGCATCATAGAATTTTGCAACCACTTTTCTTTTTGCTCCTGATTTCACATAAAAAAAATATTCAATAATTATAGACACATGCCAAAACAATAAGTCTAGAGGAAATTCTATCTTACCATTTTGCCTTGCCATCAAACACCACCAAGAGATGAATATACCAATGGCAATGGTAACTGAACACTCCACTATTGGAATTATAGCTGTAACAAGCCTTTTGGCGTTGTTTTCATCTGAAATAAGCAAATATTGTACTATTGTTAATGCGGGCTAAGGAAGTTCTTAAATGCTAAATGCAAACTTAAATAGATCGGAAGAGCACACGTACCTAGTTCAGAAGATGCTAGCCGGACGTAAAAAGCTATACCCGCATTAGAAAATTGCTGAATGTCCATCAAATCTTGCATCCAAAACATTCAACCAAGATTTGTCTCACGTGCATAGGCTATGCAGGACCAATTCCTCAAGCAAAGATTTCTACATTCCTCCATAGGACTAGAGGGCCCTGGCTCAACAAAGTCGGGTACTTTCATGAATGGGAGCCTCAAGAATCCATCTTCTCTACTTCCACTGTTGGTATTATTACTTCGCTGACAAGCCAATGGTTTCCTCCAGACATCTATCCGCCAGTCCAGATGCCTCTTCCCCATTCCTCAGAATCCTTTGGTTAAAATCCTTTGAGACAAGAACAAATGGGCAAACTATGTGCATTACAGTTCCCAAATAGCCCGCAAGTCCCATAAATATCGCATTCATTTTCCGGACCCGACCATATAATAGATCCCACTCTTGTTTTAGAGAATTCCACCACTTTTGTATCATGCTTCCCATAGAATCCAAGTCAATATTCATGAAGATGTTCCCTTGGGGCATTGGCATAAAATAGCTAAAAGTTCCTGGAGGATCATTTACAAGGTTAAATGCTTGCATATATACAGTAGAATACGCCTCACTTACTCCAGTTGTCATTCTCCCATTCCATGGACCACTTCGCCAATATGGACGGCTCCCATTCCATGTAAAACTTCAAGGAATTTTCAGAGCTTGGAGACCGCAAGTGAAACTTCCAACATCTGGATTAGTCGGACTTTTCCATGAGGATGTTACTGCCTTGTAGCCTGTATTTATGTTGTCAATTGCTTTTGCAGTGGGTAGGAAAACATTACATTGATGTAAGAAGCTCTCCCATATATTATTCCCACTTGAATTTTCCCGTAAAACAAGATTTCCATTGTCCAAAAGCTGGGCACTAGTATTAACAGAAGAGGTCGTAAGATTTGATGACCAAAAAATTTTGCCTTTACCGTTCATAACTACAATATTCCTATCTAGGGAGATTGTTACTCTACCAGAAGAGTCTGGAATCGATTTGCCCCTTTTGGCAACCCACACCACAGTTGACTCTGAGAATGTGTAATAAATACCTAAATAGCGACTCTTGGTGGTATTATCTGGGAAAAGAATCCCAACTTGAAGATGTTCCCGCTGGATGATATGGTGTCAGGATATTTTATGACAAGACTTCTTGTAATGGTGTCAGTTTCTACACTGAATCCAAAAGAGAATAGCAATAGAAGAATAAAAAGATTAACAATTTGACTAATTAACTCAAAGAACTGTGTGTGAGAAAATGCCATTATAAGTGGATAGCTAGGAGATAAGTTCGAAAACAAATTAAGGTACTGGCTTTGTCTTCAAAATCTCCATAAATGCGGAGTATATATAGCCACTGAGTTCATAAAAAAATCTCAAAGTCTTTGCCTTTCGACATCAAGCTGTTTCGTGCAGATGCTAACTAATCACAACTCAAATGTCTTTGGTTTGAACCGTCAGATGGGGGTGTCAAGGAACTGATTAATTAACCACATCCAAAAATTTTATCTAAAATAGAGACCATAATATAAAAAGAATAAATCGAAAGCTAATGGGATTGTCAATTAATGGATTCGTGTATGGAAATTCCACATGAATTGAACTTAATTAATTAATTTGTTTATTTATTTATTTTGAGAAAATGAATTGAGCTTAATTAAGTTCCATTAATCTTCTTAAATTATGCATGCTTTCCATTTACTTCCTTCGTCTTATAAAGATAGGCATGCTTGTATATCCACACAAATTAAGAAATGTTCAATTAATGTTAGGAAAAATATATTCACACCACCAATTTTACTCCACCATTTTTACTAAGTGCACTACATTTTATTGTATTAAAAATCATTAACTTTATTCTTTATGACATAATGCTCCTTAATAGTTAATACCTTTCGTTTCATTATTTAGCGTGATTATTCATTAATTAGATCTTCTTGTGTTTACTGGTAATTTTCATTCAAAAAATCTTGATATTATATACTTTAAAATCATCAGAATACTTATTGTTTTACTTTTATGTTTTTCACTATTTGACTTATTTAAAATATTTAGTTTTTTTACATGTTAAATATCATTGTATATAAGACATAGTAAATATTAAAAAATTATATATAAAACTATGACGTAAAAAAGTTTTAAGGACATAAATATGAAAATTTGGGAAATTTAAGGGATCTTAAATACAATTGATTTGTGGTGTAACTAGTAAAATTTGTAGTGCGAATATGGTGGCCTTAATCTAATTGCAAAAGTAAAATTTATGAACATTTTCCTAATATGCCCTTTTACTTATTAATTATTTCACTTCAATAATTTGATTTCATTAATAGCAATGTACATTAAATAAAAGTATTATAATTTGGATTAAGTGACTTATCTTTATGGGATGGATGAAAAAGAAATAGATTCCTATCTTTGTGGGACGGAGGAAGTATCTTTTGCTTTGTAATCCCGAAAAGGCTTGCAATTGTTCTCATTTTTATGCAAACCAAGTGCAGAGAAATACAAAGTTCATGCCAAGACCTTTATAGTCTAGTGGCATCCACGTTAATTGTTTACACCCTTAGTCAATTGTTCGATTCCCCTCCCCTAAAATGTGTTGGGAATTTAATCAATTTCACTAAACCCGTGTGATTAAAATAGGCAATCAATATATCAAACAATAATATATGTGCGAAAATTTAAATAACACTAGGAATTATTTAACGTCGTAAAAGCCTCTAATGAGAAGAGAAAATCGACGGGGCAAACCGACAACTCCACTATCACAAAATAATAATAGGAATACAATATTTATCTTCTTAAGACTCTTGCCCTCAATCAAGAGGTAACCACACGCTACCACAATCACGCAACACCGTCAAGAATAATACTCTTGGCACCATAAACTACTCATCTACAATAGATGAAATCCAATAATTAATAACAAGAGAGAAAGAAAAATATCACCTAACTCGTTCCAAGAATTAACTTGGAGAAAACCACCTCTTGAAGAAACCCAACACCAAGTCGAATGTCCAAAAAATCCGTTCCAAGCGTGGCTGAATTTTTCCTCAATTCTCTCGCTTCCCGTGAGTGAATAGTTGTTTGCGTTTTCTGCCTTTTTTCGTGTCTATCCTAGCAGCCCAAAAACACCATAATTTATAACCCACAAATTGCCTAGGAATTCATGTCCCTCAAGACGTCCAATTTTTCCAGCCACCAAAGTAAATTCTTGCAAACTAATTAATCAAGTCAATGAAATTACATTATTCATCCTCCAACTCTCAACTTGTATTTAAGTTGGGTATTCGTCATGGGATGGACCCTTTTTTAAGCCCAACAAAATGACCCCCTGTAATGTCAAAAAGGAAAGGGAAAAAAAAAAGAAAAGAAAAAGAAATACAAAGTTCATGACTGTTGTAATGAATTTTTCTTTCTACTCTAAAATCTTTGTTGTTGATATATAGTCTTAGTTTTCCATATATTGCAGTTCTCCAAATTTATCCAAATTAATATATCACCTTCAACCTATGTGAGATTTTTTTATAGTTGATGAAAGCAAGAATAAAAGAACAAGAAATTAATTGAAGCTCGGTGTTGTCGAATTTTCTGCACTGATCGATAGTTGGCAGACAACACTGAACGCAAACCAAATTAAGTTTGGACACAAAGATCTTGCCAAATGTATATTGTATTAATTCATCGTGTTTTTAAAATTAATATTTGTCCTAGTAAATTGAAAAAATGTTTTACCTCTCATGTATATAAACGACAAGGTGACCAAGAGAAGAAAAAATTAAAATTCTCATACTAATAATGTATCATGAAATAGAAAGACACAGATAAAAACAAGAGAATAATTAAAATCTACAACTCTTAAAAAGTGTGCATTTTCATTGAATATAAGTGATTCCTCTATATAGGGGATCGAAAGCAGAATACAAGCTTAGTGTAAGTAGAAATATATCAAAATAAATATAAACTTTTCATCTTATAATAAACGTCATGATGAAATTAATAGTGACAGTGGTCCATTATTATCTAATATGATATACCAAAATGGATTTTTTTCATATTAATTATTGAAAGTTAACCTTTTCTACGTTGATCCAAAATTTTCAAGACTTTGGATAAATTCTTCAAAAATGCTTTTCTACATTTTATTGACTGGATTCAAAATAAAATTGCATGCTTGACGAAATTCCGAGGAAAATTTTAATTCGTGGGGTTAAAGAAAGTCAACCACAGGAATCACCAGTATTTATTTTTTCTCTTACTTCTTTTATTTTAATTATTTCTTAATTATTTTTATCATTTTCGTTTGCCCCTCATAATGGACTTTGAACGATTCACCAACATTCAATCGCAGTATGTAGGGCCATGGCTGCTGTAATATTTATTTAATATCTATTTAACATTAGTATATTAAAATATGAAAAACAAGTTTTCAAAATTTCTAATCGTTGACCCACAAAAATTACGTCACTTGACCGGTCTATTTACAGGACCCAAGAGATTTAAAACGGCCGGATGCAAAGCCAGAAAGCGGAATGGTTACTTACCTCATACATTATTATATGTTTTTTATAGCAAGTGCTGAGAATTTTTTCTTTATCTGCTTCTTGCTAGATACAAAGAAATTTATACAAAGATATAATTATCTTTTTGCATGATCTAAATGTAATATTCATTGCATCAAACATCTTTAAAAATCAACAAATGTCTCTAGAATTTGTAAAAGTAAAGTGCATCATCAGCAAACAATGTAGTATTATTTCGCAAAATAATACAAACTGCTCTGGAGCTTTCAATGATGTAGTATGCACCTGCTCTTCCGATCTTAACATTATTTTCAACTAATGTTAACTCTAGAAAGTACTTTTGTCTTGAAGAATACGTATAGTTACCCCGTCAACAATCTATTATGATTAACCACCTCTCAGGTTATCAATATTTCCTGTTGGGCAAAGAGGTAAGAGACATCAAAATGAGTCACAAGAACTGGACCGTCATAGTTAAGGAAATTCATCTTGACTTTCCTTTTCCCTTGGTTGAATGCTAGTAAAAATCCACAAGTTATTTTTCTCTGTGACAAGTACATGCTCAATGTCCTATCAGCATTTAAAGAATACTCTTCATAGTCCCTTTTAAATGATCTATTATTATTGGATTCTTTATGTTCCTACTGTTAGAACTTTGCCCATGAGTTTTTTCACGTCCGCTCGCCACATTAACGATGAGATGTTCCATTTGCTTCGGGGAATGAAGTGAAACCAGTGGGGGTATAACTCATGATTTTTTTTTTTTTAATAACTCATTGTTCTGTATAGCTGCTAGCTAACATGATATGAGTTTAGAGTACTTATTGGAACCTTACCCTCGATATTGCTGCTGTAGAAGCAAATTCAAAGAATGAAAGGTAAAGAATGTCTTTTCCAACATATCATCATGAATTATTTTTCTCCACAAGGTTTCAATTGAAAATATGTTCTAAATGATTTAGAACTACATTCACTAACAATTTTGATATTCTACAATTGAAGATGCATCAATTCGTGATGGGGTTTAGAGAGGATTAGACTCCTTTAAAGGTCAAATGTCCCTTTTAAATTTTTCATGGATCACATGGATATTTAATAGTAAGATACTCAACTCTTAAGTCATTGTGGAGATAATAATAATGGAAACTAATAAGTGTTTTTACAGTTAGATATTTGTTTCCTTCTTTTATTGTCACACCCAGGCCCTTAGAAATGAAATGAATATCAACATCAAGGGCCAATGAAAAATAGTTCTTGTCGATATAAAAAATTTAACTGACTTAAGTTTGAGGATATGACTATTTGTGTAACTTTACAAAATGCAAAGCTATAAATTCAATGTCAACAGGAAATGAATATTTTTACTCTCCTTAAAGATGACTATTATTTCACATATCACATATATATATATATATATATATATATGACCATCAAAGCATGTACTAGATCAAAATCACAATGAATTATACTTTTTGAACTAATCAAGAGAAATAGATTAATATTCTTTAAAGATATCGAATTACCAAATAAATTAAATCTAGTATAGCCTGCTGTTCAGGAGCATATAATATTCTTCAAAATACTATAATCAATTGTGTACTTCGGAAGCAACAACTTATTTGATCTACTTAAAACAATAATGAACTAAAAGTAAATACTAACATAACAAATAAATAATGCATATAACGAATAATAAAAATAAATAATTACTCCATAAAGAGCAATATGAAATATTCTCCAAGGATATTTTGTTCACTATGTTTTTCTCAAAGAAAACACATTTAAATTTCATATGTTGTGCCATTCAAAAGCACATCATATTCCGTTGGATTATGATAAGATCAAGTTGTATTCTTCAAGAATTACAAAGTACTATTCTTAATAATTTTTAGGACTGAGGAATCATGACGAATCATGCCTTACATGGTCCTTCTAAAGATGATCATATTCTTCTGAAATACGAGGCATAAATTGCGATTCTCCATCAACCATAAAATATAATATCTATATTGTAATAATTTTCAGGATTATTGATAGACTTGAAAGATCAATTTTCTTCACGATAATATTATAGATTCATAATCAATATTCAACCACTGAAATAATAGTGTTAAGTACATTCGATAATTTAAAAAAAAAAAAAAAAAGAATTGCACAACATTACATATGCTTGCATGGAAAAAATATCATGAAAAAATTGTTAGTCATCTTGTCGTCAAGAATGGAAAACATGTGCAGCAGCAAATAAGTCATCACTAATCATGAATAGAAAACAATTGTTACCACATGGGTAAAGTTTTGCTTGGAACAACCAACAGCTCCGGGTTCGGCAAACATGTTTGTGATCTGCGGCATATAAACTTTAACCGGGCATTAAACAATCACACGTGCAGCTGCAATGACATCGCTAATTTTTTTGGAGTCAGATCAGGTTTTGTGTTTGACTTGACAATTGGGCTCTGTGTATGAAACTTGATCTATCTTAATTGAAAAAAAAAAAAAAACTGCAATAACAACCCATCAACAAGTTTTTCAAAGTCAAAGATTATCGCAATTTCATAAGCGAGAATATAGATTTGTGAAAAATTGGACCTTCGCTTGAAGAATGAAAGAGAGGATAAAAAATAGAATTTTTTATTCCAATATATCCGTGCTTTCTTGCTGATGACATGCTATATATAAGAAAGAAAAGAGAAGAGAAATGGAGAAAAGTTGGAGAGAAACTCATAAATTGTATATTTCATTCACAACATAAGATGCATATTTATACATTACAAGTGTGTTGTTCAACAAAAAGTTTGGAACACAAGTAAAATAAGTTGAATTGGTGGCCAAGAAAACTAATACCATGGGGGTAGGATAGTCATTTATACTATAATTAATTTATTTACAAGAGAAATATCCATTCATCGAAAATATATGGCAAATATGAGCTTCCACGTGTCCACAAATTACTATCACTAGTCTTATTTATAAATAGAATCAATTATCTACACCCTTAATGTTGAACCAGTCAACCTCAATCATATGATGGCGAAACAAGCAGTAATAATAATATAACAATAAAAGTTGAGAGAAAAATAAATAAATGCCGTAAGTAGTTTCTTGGACCCTTGACTTAAAATTTGTCCTCCCTTCCCGGTCAAAAAAATAAAAATAAAAATAAAATAAATAATATAAAAAAATAAAAATAAAAGAAAGAGAGAAGAAAGATTCCTCTTTGATGTTAGTCAAGTATGCAATTTGATTTTGACTTCGGTCAATAAAATCTATTGGAAAACCGTTTTGCAAGTGTTTGAGAATTTTGGATAAACTTGAAAAATATTCACTTTCAATATTCTATATATTATTTTTTTTATTTCTATATATTAATTAAAATGACAGGTGCTACGGTATAGTTTGACAGCAATTTTTCCATCTTTTTTGCACTTAGTAAGAATATTTCAGTCATTTTTCATTATTCTGATAGTAAACTATGCGATAACGTCTGACTTTTATTCTTTTTCATTGATTTTTGCTTTTGTTATTATCGGATCATATGAGTTCCTGGGGATTAAAGCTATGTAGTCTCCTCTTTCTCTTTCATCAAAAGCTCAATCTTACTCTGCAAATAATTCTAATCCAATCTACTTTTCCTTGAAATTAAAATTGTTTTTATTTGTATCATAATCATAATTATTATAAAATAAGAAATTAATTTATAAATAAACTACTTACGCCATTGTTAATATCTCAACATTTTAGCTTTTTATAATCTGAATTGTGAATTTCCCCGTGTAACGCACGGGTGAGAATCTAGTTAATTGTTACAAAAATATCCATTTTGTTAATAATAACTAGATTTTCACTCGTGCATTACACGGGAAGAATATGAAAAAACTCTGGTACTTTAAGAGTACTCTATTATAGTATTTCAGGCCAATGAAAAATTGATACGTGGGGTCTTAGTCTCCATTTTTGGAACCATTGAATCATGTGTGTTGATTATTGGTCTACAGTATCGGGTATGTTCTCAAAGAATATATATCAAATTATTTAAAAAATAAATAATATGAAGTTTAAGTTTTTTCTCTTGTTTTTATATGATAAAGTTTTATAAGATTACGCTATTCATTTTGGAATAATTAATTTTTAATATCAATCAAATAATAATATAATTTTGATCTTATCATATTAAGTTAACTAACGCAAATAGATATCATTTTTTTGTCATTAATTTAGATAGATGACATTGTATGAAATAATTGTTAGATGGGTTGTGCCATGTGCTGTGAAAATTCAACGATTTCAGGAAGGAAAAAACCAGCTCGTAGAGCTTTTGTTATTATTATGTAAAAACTGTTTTTGGTAAAGTTACAAATACGGGTCTATAAGCTAAAGACCAATAATTCCTAATAACTTTACACTAAGAGCCAGTAATAACATGCCAAGTGGCAGGAGAAAGAAGTAAATAATAGAAATTACAAAATACAAAATATATCTGACTAAATGTATACTAACTTCTCTGACTTTCAAAATGAATACTAACTTTTTACCCCCTCCTCAAGTTGGCAGTGATGGAAATCCATCATGCCTAACTTGACAATCATAAACTAAAATTGAGGACCTCCCAAAGATTTAGTAAAGATATCAGCCAACTGATACTTGGAAGAAACATGTTTGGGAATAATGAATCCAGCCTTGAATTGGTTGCGTACTAAATGACAATCTATCTCGAAATGTTTGGTGCGTTCATGGAAAACAGGGTTTTCAACAATATGAATGGCAGCCTAGTTGTCACACCATAAAGGGATTGGAGTAGGAAAAGTAACCTGTAAATGCTGCAAAATATGTGTTCCACTGAACTTCACACACAGTAGCACTCAAGGCTCGGTATTCTGCCTCAGTAGATGACCGGGAGATAGTGGGCTGTTTCTTTGTCTTCCAGGAAATCAAGGCTGACCCAAGGTACACACAATAGCCGGTAACCGATTTCCTGGTGCCAAGGCAGGCGAGATCGGAAGAGCGTCGTATGCTACCAAATGGAAATCTGAAGTAGAAGAGTAAAATAAACCCCACCCTTTAAATACTTAACCACATGTAAGGCTACTTCCCAATGATCTTGACATGGATTGTTGACAAACTGGCTAATTTGCTGGACTGAGAAAGTAACATCTGGTCTAGTAAGATTCAAATAAAGCAACCTTCCTACTAGCCTTCTATATTTATTTGGGTCTGACATTGGTGGACTAGCAGTAGCAGTTAAGCTCTTCGATCTCTCCTTGGTAGAGGTGTAGAAGTAGCTTTACAACCTAGAAGCCCGGTGTCTGTTAAGATATCAAGAACATATTTCCTTTGATATAAGTCCCCCATGTACTTCTAGCTATTTCTACTCCAAGAAAGTATTTAGCATAACCTAAGTCCTTTATAGTAAATAGCTAATCCAGGTGCTGTTTCAAGTGATCAATCTCCTCTACATTAGGGCCTGTGACTGACACATCATCACCATAAACAAGAATAGCTCAAAAAGAGCTACCTGTTGCCTTAATGAAAAGACAAATAATCATGACAGGATTGTTGAAAACCATAGGCGAGCAATTTGTCACAAAACTCTGTATTCCATTGCCTTAAAGCTTGCTTCAACCCATAGAGACTCCTCTTGAGTTTACAAACTTCTCCTGGCTATGCTTTAATATAACCTTCTGGTGGTGTCATATATACCTCCTCATCTAAAAAACCATGTAAAAAATTGTTATTGATGTCAAGTTGATGGAGAGGCCACAACTTTGCTGTAGCTACGGCTATAAGAATTCTAACATTAACTAGCTTAGCTACTGGTGAAAAACTATCTATGTAGTCAATCCCATAAACCTGATGATACACCTTTGCAACGAGCCTAGCCTTGTATCTATCAACTGATCTATTAGGTTTCATCTTTATTTTGTACACCCATTTGCATCCTATTGCTTTCTTTCCCAGTGGCAAACTCGTTATCTCCCATGTGTGATTTGATTCTAGGGTAGACAACTCTTTCTCCATAGCCTCAATCCACTCATTATGCTTACTGGCTTGTGAGTAAGTATTAGGTTCCTGTAAAGTAGAGACATTGGCAAGAAAAGCCATATAAGCACTGCTAAAAATAG
>CAVNYN010208410.1:0-10312 GCA_963692815.1 Nyctanthes arbor-tristis | reverse complement strand
ACGCTAAGGCCGCGCGCTACTTTCGTGTGCCGACGAAGAGTGCGTGACACATGGCAGCTGAGTAGGTAAAAACCAAAAAAGAAAAAAATCAAAATCAACAATGTTGAAGTCGCGTAACACACCCACTCCTCCCCAAAATCAGAACCCCCACTTTCCCCCTCCTCACTCCACCCTATCTCTCTCCACCGTTCTCCCGCGAACCTGAGCCGGCTGACAACCCGCCGGTGACGCCTCTCTCTCCTCTCCCTCTCTCTCTCTCTACCGAGTGCCGAGCAACTGTGACCACCGATCTCCTTCTTGGCCGCGGACAGATTCCGGCCAGACGGACCGGTGAAGCTTCAGGGACGGTAAGCAAGGCCTCCGGCGACGCCTCCATACCAGCAAGAAAAAGCTATATTTCATCAGCTGGCAGATGTCAGAGGCCTATAATTTTCCCTGAAATCCATGCCCATTTTCACCGTTCCTCTTCTTCTTCCTCAATCCCATCGACACACGCTATAAAAAATGCTCAGACACACCCCAAATTAGCTCATGGACTGAAATTTCTGTGGTATGCAAATCTATGTAATTTACAAGTTTCAAAAATCCTCTAAAAGTAAGTGAGATCTTCATAAGTAGGAACAGAAATGTCGTTGAAGGGAGAGGCATTTTCTGCCTACACTACTGCTGTAGTCGATAACCAGAGCAATTTCGGATTTTCCAATTCAATTCGTTGGCAAAACGGAAATGGGTTTTTGTTTTTTAATTCTTCCAGCCGGGCTCCGAGGTCCCAACCGCTAAGGGTTCTGGAAGTGGTGACTGGCGGGTCTAAAACCAAGGAGGACTCGAGCTACGAGCATCGGCTTCCGCTTGGCAGCATGACTGAGGACAACTTGTCTTACAAAGAAAAATTCATAGTGATGTGCTATGAGGTTGGAATTAATAAGACTGCTACCCTTGAAACCATTGCCAACCTTTTGCAGGTTTGAGTAATTTGTGAATTAAATTATAAGAATCGAATTTCCAGTGTAATTTATTGAATTCTACATGTATATATGAATTGTTTTTAACTTTTTGTGGATAGGTTTTCAGAAGCTGAACGGTACAGCTTTGGGGATTTCAGGGGTGCAGCTTTGGGCTCTCAGGCGGCGGCCGTTCGTCTTCTTCAATTTCCGTTCGTCGGCCGGAAATGCTAAGTCGCCGAAATGGGGGAGGAGAGAGTGAAAGAGAGAGGAACTAAGGGTTAGGGTTCTTATTTGGTGAGAAGACACGATTTAGAGTGGGATAAGTAAAAATTTGAATTTTTGGATTTTTTTTTTTTAAACCCAATCATCCGGCCACGTCAGCTGCCCACATGGGCATATGGTGGTGTAAGCCAATGAGAGAATGGTGGGTGAACATTTTCGCACCAGATGATATCATTTGGTTACTAATCCTTAATTCCATAACTCAAATAATATTAATTAGTTACTTATAATTAATAATATATACTAATATATGCAACAAAGTTATCATGCTAATCATAGAGTGAGAATTGTCTCTCTTTTCATGTTAATCATATTTCATAAAAGCTATCTTTTCCTTATGTGGTTCTCTCTGGTGGTGTACTATGCTAATCATTTTGAAAATTCAAAATTTGAGAACTTGATCATTTACTTTGAAATCTTGAAATTCAGTAACTTCAAGATAAAAATAGCGTAGTACTAGTTGGTTTCACTCCTCGAAATGAATTCTTGCTTCACATTCGTTGTGTTGGTTTCACTCCTACTCTCCTCTTACATTCTATCACTTTTGATACTTTTGTAATAAAATTAGCCAACTAGAGTGTTTCTCTTCAATGATCCTGAATTAATATCTTGCATTTCTCAACGTTCGATTTTTTTTTCTCTATTCCTTTCTTGCATATCCCTTTTCTTTTGCCAATATTAAGCAATCAATCAATTGTTCCTCTATTTAATCTATCTTCTGAATAGATTTGTGTGTTTATGCTAGATTTTACCTTTAATCAAATTCAACCCAAGCAGTCACTGCCACCCGTGAATCTTTTGCCAGTTTTCTTATATATTATATGAGCTTAATCTTTAATATAGTCTTATATTTACCGTTTGATTTACATTGTCGGTATCAACATTTGTCTTGCATGGAACTATGAATTTCTTCCCTTTCTTCAAATTTTTGTGAGAATAAATTGGTTTTCAATGAAGACATTTCTATACAAGGCATCAAGATACCATTAAGATGCATAGTACCCCAAACCTCATCTATTAAGATGCATAGTACCCAAACCTCCTCTGTTTTCATGAACCATCTTTCTACGTCTGTTATAAGAAATTTTATCCAAAGTGGCTGCCTTTTAATGGTACTATTCAATTACTAACTTGTATAAACTTCCAACCATGGATTATAGATTATGGAGTCAACAAGCTTGATGTTGGAATAGGATTATAGATCAACTATCATTACTTTTAAGGTTTGTTTCAATACTATTATTACATGTAGTTAGTAGGGATGGCAACGGAACGGGGCGGGTCGGGGTCGGGTTTGGCCTTCTCCGTCCCCGCCTCGAATTTTTTTAGCCCGCCCCGACCCCGCCCCGATCCCCAAGTGAGTCGGGGCGGGGCGGGGCGGGGTCGGGGATAGGAAAATCCCCGACATCTGCCTCGATTTTTTTTTTGGTAAAATCCCTATATTTATTTTTTTTTGCACTAATTCACAAGTCAGAGGCAGCGCAGTTGGTTAAAGGTTGGGGTAAGTTGGATTGATGGTTGAGGGTTCGATTTAGCCTTAACACCAAATTTTTTTTTTTTTTAATTAAGTTCAAAGTTTCGGGTTTTCGGGTCGGGGCGGGGTGGGGCACCCCAAACCCGACCCCGCCCCGAATCTGAAACGGGGCATAGATTTGTGCCCCGTCCCCGCCCCGTTTATAAAACTGGGCAGGGAATCCCCGCCCCGTTCGGGGCGGGTTTTCATCGAGTTCGGGTTTTCGGGGCTTTTATGCCATCCCTAGTAGTTAGCTATCTTTTAGCTTCCTATACACATTTCCAAAGTGGTTGACTAATAAGAGCTAATCCTGATCACAAAATGGTAACAAAGCATAAATTCGATGTAAAACCAAAAATAATAATCTTAACGAAATCTTGAAGAATTGACGATGAGGCTAATTGTTCATGTAAAATGCGTGTGTGAAATCCGTAAGTGTACGGGTCGAACAAGTAATATAGTGGACAATGAGTTTGAGTTATCGTTCCCACGAGGATCAGATTGAGTATCGAAATTATTAGTTCCAACTTTATTTGAATGATCAAATCTTTTGTGTTTGAGAAAATAGAATAAATAAACAAGTAAATAAAATTAAGAAAATAAACTATACAAAAAGATTTAGAGGGAAAACATATGATGGATATGTGTCAGGACTCACGACTTCACCATAGTTGGACCACCTAGTCTAGCGACAATGAATCTATGCTAACGATTGAATTTCACGAAATTAACTAACTACTCGAAGCTAACTAATCCTACAAAATTAGGTCCCCTCATCTATTTCTAAATGAGTGCGTTAACAACCCTCTTAAGTGTATTAATTAACAAGAGATTCATGTAAACCTCCCCGAAGTTCACCCTATGTGATCGCACTAACAACAAGCAAATCTCTTTGTCTTGTCTAAATTAATGATTCATATTGCATAAGCTAACTTAAATATTCCTCTATTGAGTTCAACAAAAGTCCATAGATTCATTCATCCATTGGCCACATAGATGAAGACAAAATAATATACCAATAAGAATTTAACATAAAAATTAATTGGATAAATTAAGCATGAAAAACATGACTATAGTCTCAACTAGGTTATGTCGTTTGTCCTAACTTAAAATCAATTACACATCATGAATAAAAAACACAAATAAAATAGAGCACATAACTCGGGTAATTAGCTCTTGAATAAGATGAAAAAGTCTTGCACCAAGTTTCCTCTTCTTGAATCTCGAACTTGATTCCCAAGCCTTCGAAGGTATTGTGTTTTTCTCCCCATTTTCTGAGGTATTTTCTATATTCTCCTCTATTGTGCCACTCATTTTGTCTTAGGTTAGACCCATATATATAAGGTCGAAGAAAACCTAAGAGAAGACCAAAAATTGTGCAACCCGTTCACCATAAAAAGAGTCCCGATTAAAATAGGAAAAATCATGAAATTCGCAGAAATCCATCATGCGGCCGCATAGGTCGTCTGGTCGTGAATGTCTTCTGCATGCGGCCTTGCATGCACCCGCACGGTGGCCGCATGACTCGTCTCGGCTGCATTCTGTTCACTCATGCGACTGCATGGATCTTCATACGTTTTCTTTGTTTTTGGTCCTTCAACTTTCCGCTATGCTCTTTTTGGTCCCCAAACTTCATAATTCATGCAAAATTGATCCAAAATCGTCCTCTTTGGCTTTCTCTTGATTTTAACCTACAATTTACCAAACTAAGCATAAATGTGAACTTTTAAACATAATATGACACAATTTACAACACCTTTAGGGGATTTAAACATGATAAATCTATACCTATCACTAATCGATGTCTAGTTGAATGTGTAATTACTACAATTTAAGAACTTGCATAATCCTCAAAAGGCCAAATATTCATTTGAGATCAAGCCAAGCCATTATTATGCATTCAACGTCTGAAGGTTTTGAAGCTGGCATTTCTAGATATGGTGAAAGCAATTAGCATGCTATTTACTATGCTTGCACCAGGGGTGACGCAAATGAATTGATATTACGATAAGGTATGTCTAGGTTCACACTCAAATAGAAAATCTTAACAAACAAGTACTTATTACCTTCCTCACCACAATTACTTTCACATGGTGTTTAACAAAGAAATATTAACATAGAATAGTTCAATCCAGCTAATGAAAAAGAATCGGGTCATAGCTTCTAGTTGTTATATGGTTATTATAGCATAAACTTAATTGAGACATCTCCTCAAACAATGGAAGGATGCTAAAAGACAATCAGTGAAACACTTAGATTTGAATAATCCCTAGATTAAGGTTTTGTGCAACATTCCTATAGAATAACTAGCTAATTAAACTATCATTAGAGTTGAGTTACACTTCAAAAAAGAAGAAGAAGAAGAAGAAGAAGAAGAAGATAATCTGCGCTTACATGAACGCGCAACCTCTGGATCCTTGAGGCAAATTTTCTAGAAGTTGGGTCCTCAACCTTCTCAACTTGTTTGGAAAGAATACTTCCAGTTCACCAGGGTTTCCAGTTCACCAGGGGACGACAGCAGTTCCGTAGGCTAAAAAAATTTAGGGAAAACCCACAGTGGATGTATAAGGCAAGCAACGACCGAGGGATTAAGAGAGAGAGTTGCAAGAAAGAGGGGGAAGAAAACAAGCTGCGGTGGGGGAAAAAGAGAGGTGAGAGGCCAGAAGAAAGAGAGCTGCACGGGAGGGCAGTTGCAAGAAGCAGAAGATAGCAGTCGAGAGGGGCGAGGGGCAAAGATAGAATGACACCAGCGACAGAAGTAGTTTTTTTTCCTTTTTTTTTTTGTGCTTTGTAGCGGAGAAACCCTCTCTACGATCGGGGATTATTATTATTATTTTAAGGAAAAATTTCAATTCTCATCATTAATCGAAGAATTTGATACATCATGAGATAAGACATAAGAGATCAATTATCTACTCAGGAGCAACATCTAAAGAACATAGGTTATAAAAAGAATGAGCCTTCCTAGCTAAAGTATGCGCAACCGAATTGGCTTCTCTTCTAACAAAATTGACAACAAAGTTGTTCCTTCCTTTCATCAAATCTTTGCTATGTTGAATTATCATACCATATTCAGACTGATCCATGTTTTGGCGATTGAATCCACAAGTCCATTAACATCCAAATCCACTATGACGTAAATGAGTTTGAGAATTGATTTTGAGAAAATCATTTTCATACATGTTCTATAATATAAATAAACAAATAATTTTTTTTATACAATTGGGGGAATTTCTAGATTGAGGCATTAACATAGACTCAAATACATGACCTTATCTTGATAAGAACTGCACTTTGCCACTTGATCTATGGCAAGCTATAATTAAATATAAATTGAAAAATACTATTTGTAAAATTGCCTTACAAAATTTTTTATTAAGGGCGTGCAAACAGGTTTCGATCCCGGGTTTTTGAAGGACCAAGACCGACCAACCATCTTCAGTTCGGTCCCCGTCCCGAGCTTATAAATGGCAAGCCCAAACGGTTTTGGTCACAGTCCAGGTTCGGGTAATGCTTTTAGTTTTTTCTGGGCTTTTCCGGGATTGTAAAAGAATATTTTCTAAACGCCTAGCAACGTAAAACCACATATATACAAGAGAAATAGCATGACTATGGAATTCATTACCGGTGCATCTAAAACGGAAAAAAAAACAATAACTAAAATAAAAATCTGCAATAAAATGATCAAAATCAGCATTTAAACCGTGAAAAAAAAATCCAAATTGAACAAAAGCCCAAAAAATCAGCATTATATAAAACAAAAATCAGAAGCAAAATAAGAATTACAATTCACTAATTAAGCATTACAATTCACTAAATCAGCATTATTACAAAAAAAAAAAATCAGCATTACAATTCACTAATTCAACATTATTACCAAAAAATCAGCATTACAATTCACTAATTCAGCATTATTACCAAAAAATCAGCATTACAATTCACTAATTCAGCATTACTATATAAAACAAAACCACAAAAATCGGCATTATATTCTTCTACGATATAAAATCAAAAGCAAAAAACAATTCAAAAGCCCAACAAAAGAAAAATCAGCGCGGTACGTACAAAATACTTACACTTACTTCTTCTACACAAGACCAAGCTACTATTAACTAAAGCGAGCTGGTCCACTGAAGTTGCGGCTGGCACGAACTCTTGTTGTAGGAAGTTAGAACATTGTAGGTCGATTTGTCCAATTGAAGGTTGAAACTAGCACTCCGAGTCTCCGACTGGCGGCTATGGAAAGCGACACCCCGACAGCCCGCATCCCGCGACGGGGAAGGCCGATTAGGATATAGGATTCGGGAATTGGGAGTTAGGTTTCTGTTCTGTCTTTTTACTTGAGGAATGAATGAGCGAGGCATTTGAGTTTTGAGAATGCCGGCAGAAGAGTGAAGGGTAAAGCCGTAAAGGCGTTCGATGAACTACTTAAGGTATTAAAAAAAAAAAAAGAATAATGTTATATAGAACTAGTAGTACTTGGCACCAGGTGGCATCCAATATAGTACTAAATGATAAGTGAAATTAAATGAATAAATAAATGATCCATTTAATTCAACTTATCATTTAATACCACCTTGATATGGTGTCAAGTACCAGTGGTGCTAAACAGTAAAAAAAAAAAGAAAAAAAAAAGAAGGGGCTTGAAACGGGTTTTTTGGGTTTTTGTTTGAATAAAACCGGAGACCGATCGGGGCAGGTCGGTCTTTGGGTAAAATAACCAAAAACCCGGACTGGGTTGGCCCGATCAGTTTAGTTCCGAGCTAGTTTAATTGGTTCTTTTTTTTTTTACACACCCCTATGAAAAATGCAATAGCATCAAGTAATGTAATTAGGATTAATTAGGAAAATCTAGTAGTTTTCAAACGTGATTGTAAAAATCATGAGTAGAATACACTTTTGGAAATTTCAGGTGCCCAACCCTCCACCCCACCACCCTCTGTGTTCGCTCAGTCTCTTCTGCTCTTCTTCGATCTCTCTCTCCCTTCTTTGACCTTTCTCTCTCTCTACATTGCCAACGTTGCTAACGTCGCCGCCACGACCACCATCACACGCCCTGCTAGGGGGCTGCTATTCCTGTTGTCGTTGCTGGTCAGGCTTTCAGGCTGAAGAAAAAATGTGCTCGGGAGCAACGAATTAAAACTGCCCGGGAAAGAGAGAAGAGTGCAGATGAAATTTTTGTTTGCGAGAGTTTGCACATCAAAGAGAATGCTGAAGAAGATTGGTGTATTCTCCAAGGATCTAAACCCAGATACATGTCAGAGCGAATGTCTGAAACTCTCTGCTTCTAGTTCCTTATAGTCCATCTTTATGTCTGAAATTTGGTTTCAAGTTGTAGGGGATATTGAACCATGGAAACTTTACCATATGCAGTGGGATTACTATCTAATGTCAAGTAATTTTGAAGATTTATGTGTTATTGAACTTATTTTTCTTAGTGCTGCATAATGAGAATTCTTCTGCTCATCCTTCAAAAAAAAAAAAAAAAACTGATCTTAGTCTGGGTTTGTGTTTTTGCGTTGATTTTCAGTTTCAATATATTTTATGGTGTTAATTTCAATTTTTGTGTTGAATTTCTGGCGAATTGTGTTGTTGTGACTCGGTTATTCCGGCGAATTGTGATTGTTGTGACTCGATTGTTCCACGGATTTGTTGTATTGTTGTGACTCGGTGTTTTAGCGAGTTGTTTTTACTGTGACTCAGTTGTGACTAGGTGTTTTGGCAAGTTCTTTTTGTTGTGACTTTGTATTTTAGCGAGTTGTTTTTATTGTGACTCATTGTTTTGGCGAGTTATTTTTTATGTGACTCGGTGTTTTGGCAAATTGTGATTGTTGTGTTGCAATATTGTGATATCACAATGTAAAAATACTTGATTTTCCTAAAAAAAAGCTTAAGTTACCTTAATTTTAAAAATTATGTAAAAAACATTTGTATTTTTCAAAACATTCCCATGTAATTAGTGTCTCACTCATGCGTTGCAGGTGAAAAAACTATTTGAAAATGATGAAAAACAAATTGACATACAACTACACACCAATAAGTTAAAGAACTCTGATTACTACTCAGAGAATGATTTATCTTTTGAATTCTAACGTAATGAAACACTACAGCGGCAGTAGAAATGTTTAAACTGATGCCTTAATAAGCTTACAAACTCCATAAAAAACTCGACCGAAAAATAAGACCAAGACACAAATATTGGTTCAGAAAAAAAAAATAGGAAAACACAAATTAACATGGTAGATAGGCCTAAAATTCGTCATTAGCAGTGGCAAAGCTGCTAATTCAATCTGTTTCATCGAACTACCCCAAAAATATATGTTTTGGTTGAAAAAAGACATCTTATATGAAAGTTATGACATTTTCTTCGAGCACAGACTATTGAACTTGCGAAACAAATAGATCAAAAGGCTCAGATAATTGCGACAGATTTAGAAACACGACATGGACAGAAAAATGTTTTAGGAAATTGTTTTGGTACTTATCTGCGTAGATAAAATAAAATTTCTTATTTAGATTATCATATGTGTTTGTGCGTGTGTGTGTATATATATATATTCCACCATACCAGCGGCTGGTTTGTGGGTCACTTCGTCATCGCTATTTTGTCAGACAACGTCGTCGTCCTTTTTTTTTGCCTCTCTCTCTCTCTCTCTCTCTGAATACAGAACACCGAACTTCAATTCTCAGTCTTCCTTTCCCCAAATCATGGTAGAGGTCTTTCACAAATAATGTCTTTTACTCGATTGAATTCATGTTAGAAAATAATGCTGAAATAATTAAGTTCTTTTACTTAGTCAAATTATTGTTTTGTTTAGTTGCACTATTTTAGGAACGTGATTAGGTTTGTGATTATAGGAACGTGATTGTGTTGGTTGTGATAGTGCCTATTGTTTAGGATTTCAGTTCCTGTATTCTCTGCCTGTTGCCTTTAAATTCTGTTTTTGAGCTGAATAAAAGATATCTCTTCCAGCCAAATATTGGAGTGCCTATAACGTGTTTGTTAAAAGTTCTCTTGTTATTTTTACCTCTTTGTTGTTTACAAAGAGAAGCTTGTGAGTCTACTATTTTTTGTCCTATCATCTGGTATCAGAGCCACAAAGCTCTATGGCTAACAACACTGGAATTAATCCTTCAATTCCTTCCATTCCTATTTTTAAAGGAAGTGGGTATGATGCTTGGAGCACAAAAATGAAAACACTCTTTATTTCTCAAGAGTTGTGGGAATTGGTAGAAAAAAGGGTACAAGGAAGATGGTCTTGCAGCAGAGACTCTTAGGGATCATCGTAAAAAGGATGCAAAGGCTCTTTTCTTTATCCAACAAGCTGTGGATGAGACTGTTTTTCCACGAATAGAGGCAGCCACAAAATCAAAGGAAGCATCGGATTTGCTTCAGAAGCGTTATCAAGGTACCACCAAGGTACTTACGGTGAAGCTGCAAACTCTCCGAAGAAATTTTGAGAGCTCTTTTATGAAGGATGGTGAATCTCTTGATGTTTATTCCACCAAGCTATCTGAGATTGTTAATCAAATGCGAAAGTACGGCGAGGATGTTTCTGAACAGAAAGTCGTT
>CAVNYN010208409.1:0-12970 GCA_963692815.1 Nyctanthes arbor-tristis | reverse complement strand
AGATTTCACTACTTTTGTCACCTACACTATTTTGCCTTCAGTAGTATTGAAGTTGTCGCCTTCTCTAAAGTTAGATAGATTGCTTTAGCTTAGTATTTTAATGAATGTAAAGACTTTTTGCCTAGTACTGGTGTTATTATTTCCTAGTAGATCATTTAACTTTTGAGGCCATGTGGGCTGCTTTGTTTCCAGTACTAGAATGTATGTAGTGACTTATGACTTCAACTAATGGGATAACTTGTTTTTCATTAGATAAACTTTTATTCCTTGTGCTATATAGTATAAGGTTATGCTTTTAACTTTCAAGTGCTTACCCTCCACTTAAATAATATGAGGCAGCGTGGGCATTCTCAGATGAGAACGCGAAAAAAGACAAAAGAAACTATGCCGATTTGTTCTATACGTCAACAATTAAAGAACAACTTTTGGTGATTTCTAATCAATTGATGGATAGCTAAATTTATTTTTCCAGCATAAGAGTTACTGAAGTTTTGATTCTATGACAACTGTGAGATGTGAGATGGAATTTATTTTATTATATTCTTTATTCTTGACCTATTTATATATTTCTCGTATTTATTAATATTATTGTTTTAGTTGATTATTCAGTGTGCACGCTGTTTAATCGTCAAGATAATATATTGTCAGTTAGAATTCTTGATCCGTAATTGTTTAGAAATTTCTAACATAAATGGTAAAATAGCACACCATTGCCTACACTCTTTCTACACGACGCTCTTCCGATCTTATAGAAATATATAACCTAGCTTAAATGAATCGATTATATCTTTTCATTTGTTAGAATTGGTAATCTTTTTAGTAGTTAATGTTGTTAATAAATTAAATCATAAGAACGTTTCTAGGGTTGTTTGTTAGCAAAAGAAATAATCAATGAGCGTCTCTTGGTTATTGAGAAAATAAGGAAAGATAGGTTGTTTGATCGTATCAATAACTATAACCAATTTAGGGAAATAATAAAGGTTTCTATATTTGCATCAATGATCAATTGTTAGAATCAATTATGATATTATACCTTGGGCTAGATATTTATCATATATATTATTTTCATATCCACTTGCATTTTTTTTTAGATATTTTACATTTTAAATCGTTTCCTCAAAGTTAAATTTATATCTTATTTTTTATTTTGTTCATCAAGATCAAAACCTCCTTTTAATTTAGTTATTTTATTTTTATAAAATTAAATCTCATCAGTCTCTGTGGATATGACTTTGCTCGCCACTACTACAGTTTTTATATTTTTAGAGTAAGTTTATTATATTTTGTTGGATTCGACACCATCAAATTTTTGGCGCCGTTGCTAGGGGTTGGTGTCAAGTAGATTTGATTTTTCTTATTTTTTTCATTTTTATTTATTTATTTATTTTTATTGCGTTACTTATTTTTGTGCTAAATAGATTTATTTCTTTTATTTTTTTATATTTATTTTATTCATTTTTTTATCTCTATCATGGCTGTCTATTCACCAGAATATGGATTCAGACAAGGCACATCTTTCAGAATGGTGAATGAGGTAAGTATATCTTCTCTAGAGAATCAAATACACAGTCTGACTTCTCTTATTCCACAAATATATATATATATATATATAGGAAATATGGAGCAAATGGAAGCCTGTGGGATATGTGCTGCTGCGAGTCGTCCAACAAACATGTGCCCTACATTTCAATATGATTTTTATGGGCACACCAATGTAGTTGACGAATTTTCATATTCATCACAAGCGGAATAAGGTCCTTATTCATATACCTACAACCTAGAATGGATGGATCATCCTACCTTTTATTATGAAGAAGAACCACAATTCCAGAATTTCCAGTCAATTCTTTCATCACAACAATATTCTTCAAATTTAGGTACGTCTATAGAAGAAATTGTTAAATCACCTGCAATTAGCACACAACAATTTCAACTAGAGCCAAGAACAAGCTTACAGAATTTGGAGAATCAAATAAGTCAGCTGGCATCCTTTACAAGTAAGTTGGAATCTCAAGGTAGATTGACTTCATAAACTTTTGAACAAAATGTTATTGAAATTGCCTTGAGAAGTAGTGAGGGGTTGGAAAAACCTAGCGAGATTTAGCAAGGCATTCTAGGGAAGATGTTGACAAAGTAGTAGTTGTTCCTCAACCTCAAATTGACAAGTCTAAAGTACTTAAGAGTGAACGACCAAAGACTTTGGTGACAAATCCTTCTTTCCCTCCTATATTGATTAGATCTAAGAAATGGGAGGAAGAGAAGGAAATTCTTGAAATGTTTCATAAAATTAAGATGAACACTCTGTTACTTGATGTAATTAAACTAGTACCTCTATATGCTATGTTTCTCAAAAAATCTTGTACCAACAAGAAAAAGTTGAAAGGTAAGTGCATGATAGTACTCTCACAATGGAGTTTGATGGTGAGGCTGTTAAAATTAATATTTATGATACACGTGAGAGTTTGAGAATCTACAAAGAAATGGTACAAGTATTTTATGCTCAAAAGATTTCCAGGAAAATTTTTTCTATTAGTCAGAAAGTTCTACTCTATCACTCTAAAGGGAAAAAAATATATGGAAAAAATCCGTAAACAAGATGTCACCACAAGTGTGCGGTAGCTATAGGCACCATGTAAAAATGGCGGGAAAGTCACAATGCTTGTAGCTACTGCTACCCTCTTTTTAAGAATATATAGATATGTGTAAAAACACCTATATTTAACACATCGCATTGACGGGATGGGTATTCAATTGTACAATGCCAATTGTAGTAGTTAACATGTGTCAAATAAAGTACAATGATTGCTTTTATTTATAAATCAGATCAATTATAAATGATTCGAAGTGGAACCTTAACTTACACGTGTGACATTTAACAACAATTTAAAATGTACTTTTTACTTATGTAAATAGCTAAATCTAACAACATCAATGTGGGTGCTCTAAAAAAAGTATCTGCATTTGTGATGTTAAGAAAGTTGTCAGAATAAAAAAAAAGAAAGTTGTTACGAAATTTCTTACAATACACTTCCCAAAAAAAAAAGGAAAAATAAAGTAGTTACAATACGCTTCAATATATGCTTAAAAAAAAAAAGAAAATTGTTACAATAAATTTTTTTTGTGAGTCATTAAAATTTGTTGTTAATTTTAACAATAATTTTAACATTTTACTAGAATTTAATGTTTTTGAAAAATTCTTTTTCCATTTTTAATAAAATTTAATCAATAGCTTCTAAAAATAATGGGACCACTTGGATTTGAATAGATTTTAGTGATTTTTTTTAACACAATCAATGTGCTATTTTAATATTATTAAATTTAACTTCCATGTGTAGCATTTAACAACAATTTAAATGTACTTTTTATTTATGCAGATAACTAAATTTAATAATGCTAATATAGAAGCTCTTTCATTCTATGAGTTTTGACAATTATTGGTTTTGTGTATATATTTGTTAGATCATTGATTATCCACAATTATGAAAAATTATTACACAAATCGTAAAAGAAAATGTAAAAGAAAATTATGGTCAGTCAGGTCAGACCAAAGAAACACAAGGAAATTTCGGTTTCAAACATGGTGGGTCAGAGAAGAAGGCTATGCAAATATGGTGCAGGAATCTTGGAATAAAAGAAAAGAAGAACTTGGACGCCCTACTTCTACTGACGGGCTAGTGAAATTGCTTGTGTCTTGTTGTAGAGATTTCTCTATTTGAAGCCAGAGTACTTTTGGAAATTGGAGATTTGAGCTAAAACACCTATAAGACGAGCTTTCTTGTGTCCTTAACGGTTAGCAGATAATATGGAGAAGGTGTGTAAGTTAGAAAAAAAAGATTAATCATATTCTGGAAAGGGAGGAGATGTATAGGAAACAGCGGTCCCGAGTCCAATGGCTAAAAGGAGACAAGAATACGAAATTCTTCCATGCTAAAGCATCATCAAGAAAGAGGAAGAATGAAATTCATTACATCGTGGGAAACAATGAAGAAGAATTGTTCTCTCAGAAGGACATTCTACTTACTTCCAGTAATATTTTGAAGAATTATTCTCTAGCTCAAACCCATCTGTCGATCAATTGGATGCTGCTGTCCAAGGCATCCAAAACTTACTTTCAGATACTGATGTCAGCTTTCTCGAAATGCCTTTCACCAAAGAGGAAGTTAAAGATGCAGTTATGTCTCTCGGTCCGTATAAGGCCCCAGGGCCTAATAGGATCCATGTTGTCTTTTACCAGCATCACTGGGATCTGATCGGGAATGACATCTCGAGGATTTGTTTACAATGCTTAAATCATGGCGTTTCTCCTATAAGTTTTAACTCTACAAATATCATCTTAATTCCTAAGAAGCAAAAGTTTGACAGGGTTACTGACTTTTGCCCTATCAGTTTATGGAATGTGCTTTACAAGATTATTTCTAAAACAATCGCTAATAGACTAAAGAAAGTGCTCTCTAACCTTATTTTGTAGAATCAAAGTGCTTTTATTACAGGAAGACAATTTACTGATAATGCTTTAATCGCTTATGAATGTTTACATTCCATGAGGAGACAGAATAATGGTCAAAAGGGATTCATGGCACTCAAATTAGACATGTGTAAGGCTTATGATCGCGTAGAATGGAGTCTTATCATTAGTATAATGAGTGAAATGGGCTTTTCTGCTCAGTTGGCAACAGCTCATTTTCAATTGCCTTTCTTTCACCATGTTTTCTTTTGTAATCAATGGCTAGACTCGAGGTAATGTCATTCCAACTAGAGGATTGAGGCAAGGATGCCCTTTGTCTCTTTACATCTTTATACTTGTTACTGAGGCTTTTTCTGGATTATTAAATTGAGTAGAATCTAGACAGGATATTTTAGGGATACAGTGTGCTAGATCATGCCCACGAATCAATCATCTATTCTTGCGGACGACTGTCTAATCTTTTCGAGAGCTAAGGACTCGGATCTGTTTTCTTTTAATTACATCTTGAGGACTTATTTAGCTAGTTCGGGACAACGTGTTAATTTTGAAAAATCCTCCATCATGTTCAGTCCTAATGTTAACAACGCGGACAAGCAAAGACTCTCCCAGGCTTTGGGCATTCAGTTGGAAGCTAAATGGAGTTTTATCTAGGGTTTTTCCTTGCCTTTGGGAAACAGAAAAAGAGAGATTTTGCCATAATTTTAGACCGCATTTGGAAAAGAATCACAACATAGAAGATGGGTTTCTTCTCTGTGGGCAGAAGAGAAATACTCATTAAATCGGTATTGCAAGCAATTCCGGTTTATTTAATGAGCATCTTTGAAATTCCAAACGGGATTCTTTCTTCCATCCAGTCAACGATTGCTAGGTTTTGATGGGCCGGAGATGTACACAGAAGAAAACTTCACTGGCTAAAATGGCAAAAGCTATGTCTTTCCAAAGGTGTAGGTGGTCTTGGATTCAGAGAGCTTTCGGCTTTCAACCAAGCTCTCATTGCAAAGCAAGCGTAGAAGTTGTTACAAGAGCCTCACTGGCTAAAATGGCAAAAGCTATGTTCTTCCAAAGGTATAGGTGGTCTCAGATTCAGAGAGCTTTCGGCTTTCAACCAAGCTCTTGCTGCAAAACAAGCACAGAAGTTGTTAATGAATCTCTTTTGTCAAAAGTCTTGAAATGTAAATACTTCCCTCGAAGTGGGTTTTTGAAGGCACAGTGTAAAACTAGCGACTCTTTTGCTTGGAAAAGTATTATTTGGGACAGGGACGTATTGAAGCTTGGGCTTCGATGGAAAGTCAGAGATGGTTTATCTGTTTGTATCTTCGAGGATATATGGATTCTTAGAAGTCCCAGTTTCTGTCCCATTACTAAATCCTTATCTCAAGCAGTCTGAGTAGCTAATTTATTCACAGTGTCTGGAGAATGGGATAAAAGAAAAATTGATGATTTGTTATTGCCCTTTGATAGAGATACCATCCTTGGCATCCCAATCAGACTAGGTCAGTCACCGGACAAGCTGATTTGGAATTATGATCAAAGAGGTAAATAGACAGTCAAAAGTGTGTACAAACTCCTCACAATGAAACCTAAAGATGGAGCATCACCTAGTAGACAACATAACTTAGCGTGGTGGAAGAAACTATAGAAGCTGAAGGTAATGTCGAAAGTGCGATTATTTTGGTGAAAAGTCTATCACGACAGCCTTTCCAGTGGAGGTAATTTGATACGCAGGGGAATTCAGGTTAATAGTCTATGCCCTTATTGCTATAAAGTTAAAGATGCACAGCACGTCTTGTTCAAATGCCCTTTTGCTAAGGCAGTTTGGAAAGGGGTGTGACAGTGGCACTTTATAAAACAACACAAAGGTTGGAAAGATATTAAAGACATCATACATGCTATTTCCTCTTCTAGTGATGATCGTCAACTTTGTCAGATTTTGTGTGTAGCTCATGGCATTTGGCATGCCCGGAATAAACTTTTGCAAGAAGGCAAGGAACAGAATCCTCTCAACACTGTGGTTTCTAGTGTTAGCTTGGTAGAGACATGCTCCCAAATTCTGGAGCACCAGGGTGTTTCATCATGCAAAGATGGAACTAAATAGATTGCTCCACCACAAGGATGCTTTAAACTTAATGTTGATGCTGCAATCAATGAAAAGTTTGGCAACTTTTCAGTTGCAACTATTATTCAAGATGCATCTGGTATAGTCACTGGCGTTCTGGCTAAACGTTTTCATGGTATTCCCCGAGTCAACAACACTGAAGGCATGGCTTTGCTTTTGGGACTGAAATTTGCTAGAAATAACGGATTAACTATCAACTTTGTAGAATCTAACTGTTTCGTTTTAGTACAGGATTTACACAAGGACGTTGATTATCTTCACAATACCCCTCTTATCCAGGAAATTAAGAAGCTTCTGGGCGAGCTAGATGTGGCTTTTGTAGTCATATTTCACGTGAGTGAAATATGGTTGTCCACACTATTGCCTCACTTGCTCTTTCTTCTGTCCTATGTGGTTCTTGAACTATATGTATTCCTTGGTGTATTCGTCACGCAGTTTGTATTGAGTTGTATCAATGAAAGTTTGATTGTTTTCCAAAAATTAAAAAAAAAAAATAATAATAAAATAAAAACTTTTTATAAACTTAGCGCTTGTTCGATTCTCATTCTAATTTTATATTAAAATTTCATATACCACTAATTTAAATATTGATTTGACAACTACTCAATTAAAACTATAAATTTCAAAGTTTCATTAAATTTCCGCAACTCATTATAATTTCTTATAATAAGAATCAAACAAGCACTTATTCTTCTCATGTCTAATAGCATCTATATTGGTAATGTTAAATTAGGTTATTAGTGAAATTGTAAGTTAACAACTCAAAAAAATAGCTACATTGGCGATGTTAAGATAGTTATTAAAAGAGTCTGATGAGATCTAAGGCAGCCAAAGTTCGGTCCATATACCAGTGGGCCCCGTTACTCGATCAACGGCCAAAGAGATTCGAGAGTCAATGGCGGGACTAGTATAACATCTCATAAATCAAGTTCAAATGGGAGAAGCATTTGAGGCCGGATTTGATTTGGATGCAATGAAGCCAAAGGAAATCATTTTGATTGAAGCAAGGACCAATCGTAAGGAAGAAATTGAGTTTGAGAACTAAAAGGAGCATTCTAGGAAGTTCAAGGGCTAAAAAGGCAATTTTTTGAAGTTCCGCAACACCAGTAGTTCTAATTCTGGGTAGAAGACTCGGTACGGCCTCACCACATGTGCAGTGCGCCCGCACTGATCAAGTAACCAGAAGGACAGAAAGGCCAATGCGGCTGCACTAGGGAGCAGTGCGGCTGCACAGCAAGCAGAATTTTCCTTAGCGTATTTTTGGACCTTTTTCTTATTTTCTTTATCATTTTTCTTGTAATTTTTGGGCTCCAAGATACTCTGCCATATATATAGGACCCTTTCATTTACTTCTAGGGTTAGCTTGCATTCTTGTAAAAACATTTTGGAGGCTTGAAAGTCCCTTCCATTTCAATGTTCTTCATTGAAAGTTATGAACTTGTAAGGGTTAATTTCTCTTGAGATTTTAATCATATATCTTCAATGCTATCTTTTCATTACTCTTGGGGGATTTAGGAACTTTTTCCTAGTTTTACTTAGGTTGGATTGGATGAGTTCAAGATCAAACTTTCCAATTTTTAGTTTCTTGGGAGATTTCCAATCTTTGTGGGATTTTTTGGTGCAATACCAAGGGGGTTCACATCATTTGGTATCAAGGCATGGCTCTAAAAATTAGTATCTATCCTTTATCTTTATTGTTCTTGTTGTTCTTCATTTAAAAAAAAATAGTATTGAAAGCAAGAAAGAAACTTGTCTATCACTCTATCTATATTATGTTATAGCTACTCATTGTTAATATTCATCTTGAATATCCATCATATTCTTATTGTGTTGCTACTCATTGTTGTTAAAATTCATATAGACTTGTCATCCTATCCATTTTGTGTTGTTGAATTCTTGCTATTAATGTTCCATCTCGAATTTCCAACAATCAACTCAATGGAATTCGTTACCTATTAATTGATTGAACAAAAAGTGTTTGATTATTAGATTACGTGTGATTATTGCTATTGCCTAATTTTGCTTGGAAAAATTGTTTATCCTTGTTCAAAGGATCATTCCATCTATTGAGTCCTTTGTAATTATTTTTTTGCCTTGTTCTTTCTTTCAACTTCTTTTTGGATAGTAAGCAAGAAATTCCACTTGTTATCGAATTTTCTTGTCATTTGTCATTGATTCTTCTGGTTAATTTCTCAAATAGTAACTTACCCGAATTAGTTTGTTATGTTCTTTGGGGGACTTGTTTGGAAGAGGATTGAGTGAAAAAAAAAACTTACAGTGGTGAGCTCATTTCGAGTAAGAGTTTCCAAATTTTTTTGATTGATACACGAGAGAAAATCGGTGAGGACACTTTCACACTAGCACATTATGTCTCATTACAATGAAACAAGTCACAGTGCCAATGCTCTAAACCAAGATTGGAGAGAGATGATACAAACTCTTTCATTGAATATGACAAGGCAATTTGAAGTGACTGGTGGGATAGGTTAAAGGAGAGAATGGAAGAAGCACCACTTGGAGGGGTGATAATAGAAGAAGAGATAGGAGAGAAGCTAGGGGGGAATATGTTGAAGAATTATTTAGTAATGTTGAGAGTGAACCAAATTGGGATGATGGGGGAAATAGAGGTGATATGTTTGATTGGGGCAATAGAAGAGATCGATGAGAAATGAATGGAGTAGATGGGAACATTGTGAGCCTAAAAATAAATATTCCTTTGTTCCAAAGGAAGAGTGATCCGGAGGCTTACATGGAGTAGGAGAGAAAAATGGAGTTTATCTTTGAATGCCATGAATATTCTGAGGAGAAACGGTGAAGATTGACTATGCCGTGGCTTGGTGGTATAATCTCTTACTTACTAAAAGGAGAAACTTGGAGGGTAGTGTCCGACCTTGGGATGAGTTGAAAGCTCTAATGAGAAAGAGATTTGTACCTAGTCATTACTATCGGGGGCTTTACCAAAAATTACAAACTCTTACTCAAGGGATTACTACAAGGAGATGGAGAAGGTGATGATGAGGGTCAATGTAGAGGAAGATAGAGAGGCCACCATGGCCCGATTTCTTAGTGGGTTGAATAAGGAAATAGCTGATTGGGTGGAACTAAATCATTATGTTGATTTAGAGGAACCTATACATAAGGCTATAAAGGTGAAGAATCAATTGAGAAGGAGGGATAGGTCTGCTAAGAAGGGTTATGAGAAATTCCAATCAGGTTCGAGCTCGTCTTGGAAACCTAATTTGGGAAAGGAAAGAAATGATAAAATGGTGATAAAAGATAATAGTGAATCTTCGAAGGGGAGTGAAGTATTGGGAAACAAGGATAAGCCCAAGGCCGGGAACACAGCCACAAGGAGTAGGGATGTTGATTGTTTTAAATGACAAGGAAGGGACATTATTCTAGGGATTATCCTAATAAAAGAGTGATGGTTATTCAAGATGGGGAGTGGTTTTCGGAGGACGACGAGGAGAAATTTGAGAACGGTGAGAGTGAAAGTGATGCAGAGGTAGAATGGGTAGTTAGTCTACCAAAATCCTTGGTCACTAGGAGAGCCCTCAACACTCAAGTTAAGCTTTGTGATAGAGAGGAGCAAAGGGAAAATATTTTTCATATTAGGTGCCTTGTGGGGGATAAGGTGTGTAAGTTGCACCAATTTAGGAAGTTCAAACATTGTGGAGAAATTGAGGTTACCAACAATGACGCATCCCAACCTTATAGGCTATAATGGTTGAGTGAACATGGGGAGGCGAATGTGACCAAATAAGTGCTCATTAATTTTAATATAGAGACATACAATGATCAAGTACTGTGTGACGTAGTCCCTATGTAAGCCACCCACATCCTACTAGGAAGGTCTTGGGAATTTGATAGGTGGGCTATACATGATGGGAGGAAAAATAGGTATAGCTTTCATATTAAGGGTAAACAGGTGGTTTTGTTGCCATTGAGTTGGAGGAGGTTTACAACGGTCAAATGAAGCTCAAAAAAGAAGATGATGAAGAGAAGGAAAAGAAAAGAGAAAAAGAGAGTGAGAGAAAAGATTCGAGTGGGGATAAAATGGGGGATGAAAAGAATAATGAGGAAGAAAGTCAAAAGAAGATGAGAGAAAAGAGAGGGGGAAGAAAAAAGTGAGTTTTTATGCTAAAAGAGGGGAAGTAGAGTGTGTGGCGAAGGGAAATCAACAAGTCTCGTTGATGGTGTACAAGGAATCGCTCCTAAACATTGAAGAAACTCACAATTCCCTCATCAATTTGGCTATTTATTTGTTGCAGGAATTTGAAGACGTATTCTCAGAGGAAACGCCTAGTGGATTACAACCCATTAGATACATTGAGCATCCAATTGATTTCATTCCCGGAGCCGCATCCCTAATAGGCTGACTTACAGAAGCAATCCCGAAGAAACAAGGGAGCTTCAAAAGCAAGTGGAGGAGTTGATGAGCAAGAGATATGTACGGGAGATCAGTAGTCCATGTGCCGTGCCTGTACTCTTCGTGCCAAAGAAAGATGGAACCTATATGATGTGTGTTGATTGCCAAGCCATCAACAATATTACGGTAAAGTATCGACATCCCATTCCTAGGTTAGATGATATGCTTGATGAATTGCATAGTTCTTGTATTTTTAGTAAGATTGATTTGAGAAGTGGATACCATCAAATTAGAATGAGGGAAGAAGATGAATGGAAAACCGCTTTCAAAACTAAATATAGTTTATATGAGTCGTTAGTCATGCCATTTGTTCTCACAAATGCACCTAGCACTTTCATGAGATTAATGAATCATGTTTTGCGTGTATATCTTGGCAAATTTGTTGTGGTGTACTTTGATGATATCTTGATTTATAGCAAGACCTTGCATGAGCATGTTGAGCATTTGAGGTGTGTGCTTGATGTTCTAAGAGAAGAAAAATTGTATGCCAACCTCAATAAATGTCATTTTTGCATGGAAAATGTTATCTTTCTTGGCTATATTGTTAGTGCTAAGGGTATAAAGGTAGATCAGGAGAAAATCAAGGCCATAAAAGAGATGCCTACTCGCAAAAGTGTCACGAGGTGAGGAGTTTCCATGAGTTGGCTAGTTTTTATCAAAGATTCATTAAAGACTTTAGCACCTTAGCTTCACCACTCACTGAGGTAATTAAAAAGAATGTTGGGTTCAAGTAGGGTAAGGAATAAGAGAATGCATTTAATGTCATTAATGATAAGTTGTGTTCCGTACCGTTTCTTGCATTACCTAATTTTGACAAAACTTTCGAGATTGAGTGTGATGCTTCAAGGATAGGTATTGGAGCGATTTTGATGCAAAAGAAGAAGCCAATTGCATACTTTAGCGAGAAGCTCAATGGTGCCACCTTGAATTATCCCACCTATGACAAGCAGCTCTACACATTGGTAAGAGCCTTGGAGAATTGGCATCACTACTTTTAGCCAAAGGAGTTTATGATCCACACTGACCACGAGTCTTTGAAGCACTTGAGGTGGCAAGGGAAATTGAGCAAAAGGCATGCCAATTGGGTAGAATATGTGGAAACATTTCCACACGTCATCAAATGCAAGCAATGTAAAGAAAACATCGTGGCCGATGCCTTGTCAAGAACGTACAGTCTTATCACTACTTTGAATGCAAAATTGTTGGGATTTGAATATCTTAAAGAATTGTATGTCAATGATAGTGATTTTGCAACTATATTTGTGACTTGTGAAAAAGGGTATTTTTGACAAATCTTATAGGCATGATAGATTTTTGTTTCGTGAAGCTAAACTTTGTGTGTCTAATTTTCCATAAGGGAGTTACTTGCTAGAGAAGCTCATGGGGGAGGATTAATGGGACACTTTGGGGTGAAAAGGACTTCGGAAATTTTGAAAGAACATTTCTTTTGGCCTAAAATGAAGAGGGATGTAGAAAGGGTGTGTTCTAAATGCATAATTTGTAAGAAAGCCAAGTCTAGAGTTTTGCCTCAAAGTCTATAAACTACTTTACCCATCCCTAACGAACCGTGGACCGATATCTCAATGGATTTTGTTTTGTGTTTGCCTAGGTCTCAGAAAATGAGTGATGCAATTTTTGTTGTTATGGATAAGTTTAGTAAGATTACACATTTCATTCCATGTTATAAACCGGATGATGCCACTTATATTGCCGACCTATTTTTTAAAGAAATTGTTAGGCTACATGGAGTTCTTAGGAGTATACTGTTGGATCAAGATGTGAGGTTCCTTAGCCATTTTTGGAAGATTTTATGGGGTAAAATGAGGACTAAGCTCTTATTTTCAACCACTTATCACCCTCAAACCGATGGCCAGACCGAGGTGGTAAATAGGACATTGATACAACTCTTAAGAACCATCATTAGAAGTAATTTGAAAAGTTGAGAGGAGAGTTTACCTTT